>JACN01035111.1:0-11801 GCA_000787155.1 Scartelaos histophorus
TAAATAATAAAAAATAATAAAAAATAATCCCCGTCTGCAGCGTGTGAAGAAGCAGAGGCAACTACAGAAGGGTGTTAGCAAATCCAAGTCTGCAAGTCATTACACATGTCAATAAAATTTGTTTTCGTGGTGATTACTTCTCAAATGATTTATATTGTGCAAATTGTGTAGGGATTTCAGCTTGTCAACGATTTCAAAAGCAGTTTTCAGCAGTGTCAGGTTGAGTTTTTTGGCAGGAGAGAAACCAAACTATGAAGAAACAGCTGAGAATTTGAGAATGTTCATAGTTGTAGCACAGTAAGTAGGTCACTGTAAAGGTCACATATCACATTAAATTGACTCTTATGAACTTTAAACCATGTTATAATGTTTTTTGCTTAAACATACCTGGAGTTGTGTTTTGTTTAATCCTTATTTTTAGGCTGTCTACATCTCCAAAGCTTCAAATCCTCTGTTCCACCTTATGATGTCACTAAGCTGTAGTTTTCAGGTTAACCTCTACTTTTTACCTTTTGTTTTAGTGGAGATTGAAAACTCCAGGGCTGAAATGATCGAAATGATTCTCGTGAAGGTGCGTGAAGTTTAAAACCATGGTGGCATTTCCTGAATTACCACATGACATCACAAGGTGGAACAGATTGTTTTGTGTTTGAGAGAAGAACTCAGCCTAAATATTCAGGGTTTGTGCGTTAAACATGTGTGAATGAAACTAAACACAACTCCAGGTCCAGACATTATAACATAGATCAGAAAATAGAGTCATATAATCTTTTATGTTACTTGCAAATCAAAAGTTCATATGTTTCCTGGTTAACTTAATAACTTTTTACATGCAGTGACAAGGAAAATATTATATTATAGATCATAGACAGCATAATATGTGCCCTTTAATCTATAGTGCTATGTAGTGAGTAAACATTATATATATTACCGTATTTTTCGGACTATAAGGCGCATCTAAAATCATTACATTTACTCAAAAATCAACAGTGGCCTTATAATCCAGTGGCCTTATGTGTGACCTTTGGTTGTGTTTAACCTCCAACCGATTTGATGTTGTAACATTACGGCTAATAACGTATTAGTGGGCGAGTCAGGAGGAGTAATATGTTGGCGACATATAGGGCGACTGTGCAACATACCGGTAGTTCTGCCGTGTGCTGTACAAGGACCCAAAATGCACCTGTTAAGAGACATGCACCATGCAGATTTCAGGTTTTGTATTTTAGTGTTAAAACTGAACAATGTTGAGAGGGATCCAGGCATGTTTGATGCCCAAATCACCCAACTGTTAAACTTGTATTTTTGTGTTAGCTACAACTGAGAGTTATTGTAAATGACCTGAATAAAGTTCGATTTATCCGACACGTGTTTTGTTTCACTTATTGCGCCTTATAATCTGATGCTCCTTATGTGTGGACAATGACACAACTGACATATTATTTGATACTGCGCCTTATAATCAGGTGCACTTTATAGCCCGAAAAAGACAGTAATATCTTTGTAAATTACATTTTGGCACATTTTGTTTTTTGTTATAAATATAATATGCCCTTCAATGGAAACAGACTTGACTGGACTTTACTACCAGAAAGTGTTGAGAGGTTATGTCACCAGGTCCCAGTGTGAATAAACTTTAGAGCACATTTACAGGGTGGAGTGTGGAGGATTTGAACTGTGCTTGTTTAGTGTTAATACGGGATAATGGAGTAAAAACACAAGGGTTGACCTGCAATCAGCATAGGATTCATCGCATCTATTTATCGATTTTGTTATTCTTGACCTTTAGTTCGTTTTCACCAGTATTATTGATTTAAAGGGCAAATTTTCAAACAAATATTAAGAAAAATCCCTGGTTCAAATTGGATTGTTCATTTCGAAGAGCATGGAGTAGCTCAGACCACAAACCACAAACAAAATGTTATTAGCTCAGTCTTCATCTAAAACCGATTCATTCTTAGTGACGACAATCTGCACATTGAAATGCTAATACATGGAGATGAAAACTGCAGAACAAGCTCACATTGGCGAGTCCAGGAGCGTGACAGACGTGGGGGGCGTTTTTCCCACAAATATGACATGTGTCTGCGTTATGATGAAGTACTGAGATTTACAGGACCGTGAACCTATCGCATAAAGTCGTTATCTGTAGGCAGTTGTGAGCTGCAGTGAGTAATGAAGGGTGGATCCACTTAACATGAGCTGACACCACTTGACTCTCGCACTGCATATGGGAAATGCTCACAGTCACTCAGAATGTTAACACCAAGTACGTTTGAAATAATAGGTTTTACAAGTACGCACTTTCACTAAACAAACCCAAACATAATTAGGACTAAAGGGTCATCACTATACGACAATGGCTAAACATGACTGGTCCCACCCACGCTGGGTTATTGTTTAAATTACATTTCTAAATTGCTGCTATACAGAAAAATATATATTGTTATATATTATTGTCCCATTGGCAGTGGTGGAACGTAACAAAGTAAAAGTAGTAAAGTACTGTGCTTGGGTGTGTGGTGGGTCTCTTGCTTGTCTCCATGGAGATATTATTGCTTTGCCTGGAATGTTCCATGGTGGGGCATTAAACTCATCCATCCAGCAGTTATTCATTACTGGCATTTCTATTGCTCCAAAATACAATCATTCCCTCTGTGAACAGGAGCAGCTCTCCACAGATCTGAACTGTAATGTAGTGTAGTGCTGTAACCTGCTTGTCTCCCTTCAGATAGATTTAATCTATAATGTGAAATATTTTAGACAAAGCCTTAAGACTTTCACAATAAACCTTTTGAATACATTTTAAGTATCTGTATTTTACTTAAGTACATTTAACATGGATCCTTTTTATTTTTGCTTTACTACATCTGAGGTAATGTGTCTGTACTTTCTACTACACTACATTGTTGAACAGGATTGAAAAGTAAAAATATGTTACAATATGATTGGGAAAAAAAATTAATACATTTGTTTCTGTTGAACAAAATTCTACATAAATCTTTTTCAAAATCATTACATTTGAAGCTTTATTAGATCTCAAAATCTGCACCAAATACTTTTATTTTTGATTGGAGTGAACTTAATAAAGCATGCATGCAGATTTGTGAGCTGGACATAATGATATGCAAATCAAGCAATTATCTAAAAAGTAATGACGACTATTGCATTCATTTAAAATTCTCCATCTCATCTGAGCACCCCCTGGAATTAGTTTGCAATCTTCATCTCCCCCCTAGGTTGAGAATCAGTTATCAGCGAAATCAGCTGGAACACCAAGATACAAAATCAAACTAAACTGTCTGAAACTTGTACGAGCAGCAGTCTCACTGTAAGTACTGGTCTGTGGGACACACATAATGGACTAAACCACTGCACTGAATTGATGTAGTATTTGGTGATTTGTTATGTTTGTTAGTAATAAAGTACTACACTGTTTGTTAATGTTAAAAATATTACTGATTCATTCCTTTTGTTTATTAAAACATTAAAACTCTGATTTATTTGTTTGCCCAGGGGAGGGTCTAAGGGGGGATACAGCATGATGACTCATCACACCCAAATGCTGCACAAGATATTTAATCTACAGATGCTCTACAGGCACATGAGCCCCTCTAGAGCTGGGAAGTCCAGGGATCTGCTCAAACCCTTGGAGGGTCTTGAGTCCCGGGAGGGTCTCAAGTCCAGGGATCTGCTAGAGTCCTGGGATGGGCTCGAGTTCAGAAATCTGCTCGAGACCTTGGAGGGTCTCAAGTCCTGGAAGGGGCTTGAGTCCTGAGAGGGTCTTTATTTCAGGTATCTGCTCAAGTCCTGGAAGGATCTTGAGTCCTGGAAGAGTCCAGGGATCTGCTTGATCCTGGGATTGCTCAAGTCCTGTTAGGGTATCAAGTTCAGGGATCTGCTTCAGTCTTGTGAGGGTCTTGAGTCCAGGGATCTGCTTGAGTTCTCTGATCTCCTCGAGTTTCTTAAGTCCTGAGATCTCCTCGAGCTTCACAGGTTAAGGTTCACACAGTACTTCAGAGGATAATGCCTCAGGGAGGACAGTCTCTTTGACGAGGTTTGAAGTCACATTGACACATTGAGCACATTGGCGCTGGGTTTGTCTGTTGGTTCCTCTGAGGCTTTTACATAATGTCCTTAGGGGAGGAAGAGCAGGGGCAGCAGACTCCAGGTCTGAACCTCCCAGGGCTGGAGGAGGCAGGGACAGTCCTCTGACTGCACAGGCAGAGTCCAAAAACTCCTAAATGGTCCGGCTTCCAATTCACCTTTCCCATCCATCTCAAAGTCCCACTGCTCCATATGGATGGACCTCTTTGCCTGTACTGCCCTTGTAGTGTGGTCAGTAGTGACCGCAGAGGACAGCAGGGCCTCCAGCTGCCAACAGGACCAAAGCAATCTGAGGGGACCAGAACACAAACACACTTTAGAAATCATTGGTTCACTTTTTTCTGGTGACTTTATACAAGCTCCTCCACATCGAGGTGATGAATTACACCTGTTGTAAACATACGACTGTGTTAAATTTCTCACTTTCCCAGTCAGCTTATTTTGTTTGGAAATGTGTCCTACAAAAAGCTTACTCTGATTGGTCGATAGAGACCCTTTATTCGGGCAAGTGACTCCATCACAAAAGCAGTGACCACATTGAATCGCAGAGGGACTGTAAAGGGCACACACGACTGAGCTCAGCTCACAAATGACAGAATTATGTTCCCGTTGTGCAATCACATAGAATTTCTTAAAATTCTATGACACAGCACAGTTACTGGTGCTACTCAAGAACCCAGAGTGGAAACAGGAACATAATAAGTGACTGGTTTAGAGTTTATGTTTAAAATAGGCTGTTGGGCATTTGTGACACACTGAACAGTTAGACAAACTCCACAAGCTTCAAATGGTTAATTGTCAAGTAAATGAATGCACATTTTTGCTGACCATGTTTAAGTCTGTGAACCCCCTTCACACTGCACTGTGCATGACGAGCATTAAAACATTTGATAACATTAAGTTTTCTACAGAGGTGCAGGTTTTGGTGGTAACGATTTAAAATAAGGTTCCTATGAAAACAGATTTTGAGGTGGTGGTACTGAAACACCTTTCAGTATTTTTTACAAAAGTGCAGCCTGTGACTTATTAACAGGCTTGTTTGTCGAGGCCTAACTGATTAAAATAGAAACATACATTTTAAGTAGTCCATGCTCAAGAGTAGGGAACTGCACCACTTAATAAACTTTATAGTGATAAAGCCTTTGTAAATGTATTTATTAAATAATCTTCTGTTATAATCAAATGAAGCATGTTTATTAAGGATTTGAATGGAACCTGTGAATGGCTTGGTTTGTTTATAATAGTGTAATAAGCAGCTTAGCTCTTAGTATGTTTTTGAGGAGGTGACTTTATAATGTGGGTTAAGGCTCACAAGAATCAATTTTATGGAAAAATATCTTCGTAACAATGTACCAATATAAAATAATTCTTGAAAAGAGGCATGTCAAATACAGAGAGGTGGGGTAAGGCCATGAGGTTGCATAAGGATGAGTTGTTGTAATCCATCTCAAGTGGGTTTTTTTATCAGAGCAAAGTTGATGGTTCAATTCTCCATCTGTGTAAACTGGTTTGTGAATGTGTGAGTGCTTGTTTTGAAGACCAATTGAAGGACTGGCTGTGCAACAACAATTTATTTCACTACTTACACGCACCAGTCAGATAGTCACAAGTACAAATGGTTTTATAATATTTGCCTTTCGTATGTGACGTAACAGTGAGTGGCCGTGTACTGTATGTTTGTGAGATAAAGCTTAAGTTACTCTATCTGCATCTGAATCCACACACTGCTGCATAAATGAATATATTTCACACACAATACATTTCAGTCAGAGCTCACAGTACATAAAACGAAGAAGATAAGATGGCGTCATCGCTTGATAAAATAGTGCCTCAAGAGAAAACTGAAGTGGAATTCAAATGAGGGCATTAAAATTTGAAATCGAATATATAAAACTTACTATACACTGTCTTTGGGGATTGCATTATTTAAAGCATCCATATTACACTATTCTTTTTCCTCATCACAAACACACCTGGAGTTGTATTTGGTTTCATTCGCACATGTTTAACACACAGATAATGCATATTTAGGTTCAGAAAACACTGTTCCACCTTGTGATGTCATGTGGAAATACAGGAAGTGCTCCATTCTGTTTTTAAAATTCATACACCTTCAATAGAATCATTTGGAGATGTAGATAGATGAATAATAATTACAATTATTACATTCTGACATGCTTAAAGCTCACAAAAGTTACTCTGGTGTAATGTAATGTAATAAATTAATTTCATTCTTCATTCAGGCTTGTCTTTAAAAAATTTATTTCCCCATAATTACTCATTACTCTTTTGTTGGGGCAGCTAATATTTCACTTTTTCTTCTCAATAATCACTCTCTACCTGGTTTATTCAAGTCATTTCCCATTCAAACATACACACAGATGATGGAAAACAACATTTTTTACTTATTTTCTTATTCAAACTCTTTACAAACTGTTCATTTATTTTATTTAGGTTATATTTAAGCTGTTTTGTAAGCCTCTTCATTTCAGTTTTGGATGAGAGTAGCTCAGATGTTCCCACGCTCACTCAGAGAGAGGTATTTGGTTCTACAGGTTGTCAACTATAATTTTACTGTTGAAAGATAATAATAGGACAGTGCGTTACTGAACTTACCTCCTGATCTAATTTTGTTTCCAACCAAACCTGATCTCAGGGTTTGGATGAGGCCAGACTTTTCCAATACGACTTTCATCCGCTGCTTTGTAATCTTCCCTCTGCTGCACGTAGTGAAATTGCACAGACTGTATTTTTGTTTTGTTGTGAGCAGCAAAATAGTTTTTAAAGAAATAGAATAGATTTGCAGCATCTACAAAGGAGAGCGATACAAACTGCTGTGTGATGAAAATCGTAAGTGGCATCAAGTTAAAGGTGATCACAAGTTGTCGGTTCTAGTTTTCATTGAAGTAGAGGCAGGTTTAAAGAAATGAAAAATTAAGGCTTAGAATAGATACAAATACAAATGGCAACCAAAACAGGAACATGTTGCCATTTGTAGAACTTTTGACCATTCTTTTTAGAATACAGTTTGATCAACAGCATTTTGCATTTCCTTTTTTTTCCCTTTTTTTCCTTTTTTTGTCCTTTTTTACAATCCCCTGTTATTTCTTTTTACCTTTTTAATACAGATGGAGCATGCACGTCCCTAAATGGTGCAGACAACAAGAATTAAAGATCCTATATATCAGCGGTCCCCAATCCCCGGGCCGCGGACTGGTACCGGTCCGTGGGTCATTTGGTACCAGGCCGCACAGAAAGAATAAAAAACTTTATTTATTTCAGAATCGGAAAGATATTTTATTTTGAAAAATGACCCGATTCTCTGTTACATCCGTCTATGTCACTCTTGATCACTCACTCTTTTCGGTCACTGCTAAAATCAAACCCAGGAGCAGCAAAATGAGTAAAAAAAGGCCCAGCCAGGAGACAGAAGAGGAGCCTACGACTTCCAAGAAAAAGAAAGCTACATTTAATAGACAATATCAGGAGTCCTACTTAAAATACGGATTTATCCCAACAGGAGATTCCCACGCACCGAGTCGCTCTGCATAATATGCGGCGACCAGCTCTCGAATGAAGCAATGAAGCCTCAAAACTGCTTCGCCACTTGGAATGCAGGTCATATCATATTATTTTGTTGTATTTATCCGCCACACCTTAAACGCCGGCCCCTGAAAATATTGTCTGACATTAAACCCGTCCGTGGGGCAAAAAAGGTTGGGAACCGCTGCTCTATATTACACAAAATGGACTCTTATGAGCTTTAAGACCTTAGATTATTAGACATTAGATATCTCATCAAAAACAGAGTGCGATTGTGGAAACAACTCACTAATGCAGAATTAATTAAATATGTGTGAATGAAACAAAACACAACTGTATGTTTGTGATGAGGAAACAATATTACAACATAGATCAAAAAATGGCCTAATATGAGCCCTTTAAAGTAAGAAAATGTGTATATTATGGAACTGAGGCAAAGAATAATGTTGAGATTGTTAAAAGAAATCCTTTCCTTTTTAACAAATCCAGTATCACTGATTGGATAAAGGATATTCTGGTGGTGTGACGTGCAATAAAGACCAGTAAGTCAGATGTTAATAGAATCTGATCTTGATGGTAGGTAGTAGGAGTAATTGTTGTTGAAAGGGTATCATTTAAGCAATCAGCAAAAGATCAGAATCAATTACTCCTAACAAAGCAAGAGAGGGACACAATCGCACACGAAGCTTTAATCATGGAGTCTGTGGAAACCATATTATCCACCTAATCCCTCTTATAATACCACAGATGAATACAGATGCAGTTGCACTTTTAGGTTTGGGTCCTCTGCAAACCTCCACCATTAATGTGGATTAAATGGTAGATTAACGTATAATCTGTCTTCAGTTTACAACACGATGCTCAGATCAAGCAGAGAAAAGCAGAAGAGGCAATGAACAATATGGGGCGCAGTTAGCATGCCAGTTATTAAAGCAAATAATCGTTAACAAAGTGCGGCATCCATTTGTTCTATGGCAAACAGCAAATTAACTTTCTGTGGTTTTAAAAAAGTAAAAAGAGAGATTTTAGCCATGTTTTAATGTTCCCTTCTCAAAAATATACCTGGAGTACCTTAGTTCAGTAGGGATGAGCAATTCCAATGGCTGGAGGTGTTCAAATGTTTCTAGTGAAGGCGTATGGAGTTTAAAAACACAGTGGAGCACTTCCTGTATCACCACGTAACATCGTAGGTGGAACAAAGTGTTTTCTGTTTGAGAGAATAACTAAATAATGTTTGATTAGGGAAGAACATTATAACATAGATCCAAAAATAGCACAATATAAGCGTTACCGTATTTTTGGGGCTATAAAGTGCACTGGATTATAAGGCGCAGTATCAAATAATATGTCAGTTGTGTCATTGTCCACACATAAGGAGCATCGGATTATAAGGCGCAATAAGAGAAACAAAACGCGTGTCGGATAAATCGAACTTTATTCAGGTCATTTACAATAACTCTCAGTTGTAGCTAACACAAAAATACAAGTTTAACAGTTGGTGATTTGTGCATCAAACATGCCCGGATCCCTCTCAACATTGTTCAGTTTTAACACAAAAATACAAAACCTGAAATCTGCATGGTAAATGACTCTTAACAGGTGCATTTTGGGTCCTTGTACAGCACACGGCAGAACTACCGGTATGTTGCACAGTCGCCCTATATGTGGCCAACATATTACTCCTCCTGACTCGCCCACTAATACCTTATTAGACTAATGTTACAACATCAAACCGGTTGGAGGTTAAACACAACCAAAGGTCATACATAAGGCCACTGGATTATAAGGAAAATGTAATGATTTTAGATGCACCTTATAGTCCGAAAAATACGGTATTTCTTTCCGCTGTAATCCATCTATCACAAACATTATCATATCATTTCAGTTCAAATACACAAGCACACCTCATTATTAAAGCACTTGACAACTGTCTCCTGCCTCCTCATGGCTAACGGCTGCTAAAAGTGGAAATTGACTCACTGCCTCTTCTCCATTTTACACGGTGACATTTAAACATTACACTTGGGACACATTATAGACACATTTTTACCACGGACAGAGATAGGACATTTTTAGACTGCCTAGTGGTCTTAAGCTATGTGGCCTATTAAGCTGCACTTGTGATTCTCAATGGGATTCTTCACTATACAAGAATACACTGACATTTGGTGTTATCACCTTGTCATGTTGTAAAAGGTAAAAGCACCAGATGGAAAAAGAACAGCCGTGTAGTAGTGACTTTTGAGTTTTAAACCATGCTGGAATGTTGTTTCCTCATCAGAAATAAACCTGGAGTTGTGTTTTGTTTCATTCACACATATTTATCATAATATAGTAATTCTCAAAATGCTCTGTTCCAGCATGTTATGTCTTGAAGTTGTAGTTTTCAAGTTAAAAGCTACGTTTTACCTTTAATTTAGTAGAGATAAGCAGGTCTTGAGCTTGTTCTGATAGTTCATTCTAAAGCAAATCAGGAAAGTTTATCTCTGTCCTGTGAATGCGTCTTTTTTAGTACCAATATCTGCTCAATGAGTGCATAATTACTATACAAATTTTAGTATTGATTTCTGATTTTCGATATTTTTGACAAGCCTAATGCACAGGTCTAAGTGTCTATAATGATAAACAGTATGTAGGCAAGTGTTTTTAATGCCATCCCTTTTTTGTCTGCATCCAGAGTTGTAGTTTTTTCCCAGAGCTGCTTGCGTTTGTTACACAGTAATAAGAGTAAACAGCCTGTGGTTTTACTCTGTGACCGATGCAGTTGTCAGCAGTGCCATCGTGCATCGTCCCAGGGCAACGCTGGGAGAAACCGGTCAGAGCAGCGCGGGGTGGGTGCGTGGGCGTCACCCTCATGACTCACCTCGCAGCTATGCCCCGCTCAAGGTGAGTGAGTCATGCCCTGTTACACTAACGGATGTGTCTGCACTATTAACACAATGGGACCATCAGGAGTAATCACACGATAAACTGTAAAAGCAAATCTAAAAAACAAACTGAAGGGAGCGTGCTAAAAGTCATATAGTTGCAAGGTTTCCTCATGTCCTTTGCAGAGATTTAAGGTCACAATGCTGCACCTTGTGGGTAACGCCCTATAGACCACCTCTGGTTGCTTTAAAAATGACTGAAATTTTCAACACGTATTTTTGCATCCACTCAATCACCAGAAAACGTTAAAAACTCCATATTTTATTTTGACATTTAATGGAATTATTCTGCCTACAGCGAAACCCATTAGCAGCAGTTTTCAGATCAAATTTATGAATAAAACAAAATGCAATTCAAAGACAAAATAATCATAAAAGCAACGCAGATTTAGTGCGAATATAGACCAGTTTTGCCTTTTTTTAGTCTTTAGGATGAATACACAAGTTCTCACTCGCTCCAATCGACTACTACATTATGTTTACCTCCATTTTTTTCACCCACATTGGCCGATCCACTCGACCATCAGAGCAGTTTGGATTCAAGGTCACATTTAACGCACAAACACAAAGCGCAAAATATACACAAACACTGTAATAGATGAATCTGTTTACATGAACTTTACAGCTGTAATGATTCGGGTTTTGTCGCCAGGTTTTGTCACAAAGAAAAAAGTGACTCATGTGTGCGGCATCTAAACCACAGCGCGACCTGTCTGTAACCTACAATTTCATTATTCTGTCATCTGCAGTCATTACATTTTTTATAATCTGTCATTTTTTTATTAGAAAAATAATAGATCACAGATAAGCCGTTTGTGAAACTTTTTGCTATCAGTGGTTGAATGCCGAAAACTGTTTAATTAAATGATTTTTTTTAGTTTTTTGCAATTTAATATGACAAAATTCGAGGTGAAATGAAATGGTTTGGGGTTAGTTCAATGAATGATGGTTAAATGTGTCTCCTTCTTGCTCATTGATGCTTTTGTAATAGTTTGAAGTGGACGGCCTTGAGAGCTGTGCCCACCTGAAATGTCCAGATTGCGTCAGCGTTGCGTTTTCTGCCTCTTTTTCCACAAACCTTCATTTGTAGTTATGCTCAAACATTAAAATAGATAACTGCAGAACTACTACATAAAACTAAATCGTCAGCAATAATTTTTCCAGTTTTGAATTTACATTTTGAAACATTTTTTAATAAAGTAAATGTTAAAATATGATGACTGA
>KN504711.1:0-10172 GCA_000787155.1 Scartelaos histophorus
TTCACTTCTCTGCACCTCGATGTCTGATCCCACCAGAACATCCAAGAAGGGTGTCCACATGTATTCAAAAGAGTGCAACAGTTCCTTGGTCCAGTTTAACTGACTAGTGGGAGCTCTTTACATTTTTTTTAATGTGGTTAATTCATGTACTGATAATGACTGAAGCTTGTCCATCTTGCAGATCGTGGCGACACACACCACAGGTAAAAAGGTGTGGCTGGGTGGGCTGGGCCCTGCTTGGACCGGAGGCATAAATAACCTCTCTCAAACATATGCAGCGGGGTTTCTGTAAGTACTTTCACCTTCATAAAGACTAAACAGTTTTATCTTTTGTCTTTATCATCTAAACTGTATTTGTTAATGTGTGTTTCATAGGTGGATTAACACTCTGGGTGTAGCTGCTGTTCAGGGGATTGACGTTGTCCTGCGTCACTCTTTCTTTGATTATGGATACACACATCTTGTGGATCAGAATTTCAACCCTTTACCTGTGAGTCCCATTTACTATATTATATACAATTTACAACTGCACTGCAAAATACTATGATCACAGAACCCAAATACAGCATTAGCTCAAGTGTATTTGTTGTAGTGTAGACAATTTGTGAATGAACTTAAACTCAGTTTGTACACAACCTCCCCAAACCTTCTTGTCCTTCTTTGGACTGTCCAGTACCAAGTTTAGTCTCGGTACCTTGATGGCACCTCGAGCTCTTTCCCGTGGGAGCTATTATGTCAGATGAAAGGCATTTAGTAGTGCTGAGTGGTTAGACGTGGGGGCGACATGCCATGTAACCTTAGCTCTTTGTCAGGAGCTGTCCCAGGACACTGTGAGAGCCCCACACCTCTGTGCCGGACTGTTGCCTGGTGACAGAGTGCAACATGAGAGGCCCGGAGATCAATGTGTTCATGAAAAATGATCAAAATAAAATACTACAATAGGCCACTAGTCAAAACAATTTTAAAGCAACTTTAAACAGTTACAAAAATATGCATTTTAAGGAGTAAGGACCGTCTTTTGTACTTTAGAAGTGTGAAGGAGAGATAAAACACGCCTGCTTCATAAACAAGATTTATTAAGCTCATAAAAGTTTTTAATAAGCTGAAGGCTGAAGATGTTGCTCCTATACCAAATCAGGAAACGTGCTGGTCTACAGGGCCTGTCGCTTTGATGAGTGATCGTTATTCAATAAGAATATTCATAACGCTTTCCTCTGCTTCCTTCTTTGTAGCTCAAAACTATTAACAAACAAAATTGCTTCAGTTTTTCCCTGTCTGGCTATTTTTTCTGGGAATGACAGTCCCCCACCAGGATCACAATGCTTTTAACATGGCTGGATGTCTGAGGGCTGGAGCAGCCTACCTGCTGAGAGAATTCACTGCAGGGCCAACCTGTCCTCTGTGAGCACGATTTATGACCTGGCCCCTTCCCAGGACCACTGCTTCGTTTGGAGATGTTGAATCCAGGCCTTTGAATTACGCAGCCTTTATGTGTGCATATCCCACCCTCTATTTTAATGCAGAATTATCGAGATTCACTTATGGTTTGGTTTTTGCCAAAGAACTCTTTTGCATTTGTGAAAACAGTTGTGCGTCTAATAGCCTATAATGGTTACAAACTACAGATGTGATCATTTTCCTATAACCTAATTTAACATACGGACCTTGTTACCTTGTAAATTTTAATGAAAACAAATTGTCATTCTGTAAGTTTATAGTGTTGTTTTCCTGGGTATGATTACGGCCTAATTTAATTGAAACTTGAAAATAAATCCAATTTAATTAGAAGATGCCATGGCACTAAAATAAAATCTCTCATTTACTGAAAAAGCTAAAGGCTCAAGCTGTTTTCTATGCATGCTTAATTTTGCCTATTTATAAGTGATGTAATTGGTTTCTAAATATTTCTCATTAGAAACCAAAAGGTAAAATATAGACGGGGAAGCGTGCACAGCATTAAACTGACTGGAGTCAGTATCTGTGTTTTGTTTGATTAAATATGTCATAATCGAAGATTACAGGTTTGGCCATATATCATCCATCCATCACTCTGCCTGTGGCCAGCACTACAGTTCCATACTGTGCTCTGCTTCTTCGATGCCTTTGCAGCAAATTAAGTTAAAGCCTGCTTGGAAAAAGAAGCCCTTAAATGTTGCCATATGCAGGATTGCATGGGAACTTCCTGAGGAACACATGTTGTTCTGGGTTTGGTGAGAGGTGTTGAGGCTGTGTAGTCTGTAGAGGGAGACGCCGTATGCCTGACCACTCAGCAATGATAACACAAAACAGCATTGCACCAGAAAGCATCATATTTTATAGCAAACATCATATTAAAGACCTGTGATTTTTACCATTGGTCAGTTCTTGTTAAATCAAACCTGACAATTTGACAGCTCAATGTTAAGCTCCTACAAGTGCTGCATTTTGATTTGAGGAGGAAATAACACATAATCCTCTTGTAACTTCTGCTGGCAGCCATTTTTAAGTGTGTTCCTGAACCATGTTTAATTGTGGCTTCATTGTTGCACTTCTTGCAGGAGTACTGGGTATCATTGATCTTCAAGCGTCTGGTTGGTCCCAAGGTGTTAGGGGTGCGAGTGGCAGGTCTGCAGAGGAAGCCTCAGCCAGGAAGGGTCATCCGGGACAAACTCCGAATCTACGCCCACTGCACCAGCTTCTCCAAGTATGTCCAGCTCTTCATACGACTGCTGATCTTATTCTAGCTCCTTGTGAGCTTAGATCCTCTTAACCTTCGCAGTGCTGCTTGTGAATGACCTTGAAAGTTTAGATAGAAAACAGACGGCCTTGTTTTTCAGTTTTTTTTTTCTCTGAATCCTTTGGTGAACACCTGAGGCCTGAGTGTCTGCTTGAAAAGAACTAAATCTTCCCATAAATAAGCTTAGCACAGACACCCGCTCATTCACAGCTCAGAGACTATAAAACTTAACGGGTATCACTTATCAGGTGTGTGGGGCCAGCCTGCTGAAAGGTGTTCTGGGCCTTTATGCCTGCTCGCGTTGGCTGCAGGGGCGCAGAGCAGCGAGGGGGAGGACAATAAGGCGGTCTGTCCCAGGAGGAGATGAAGAGTGCCATCATGGACCTGTTCAAGGTTATCATTTAACCTGGGCCCATGGCTGTCAGCGCTGGGCTAGACTTACGCCCTTCTACCCAGACAGGAATCAATTACACATCTCTTAGGACCAAGTAGATGGTTCAGAGGTAGAGAGAAAACGCTTAAAGGTGCATTGTGTAACTTTTATGGGCGAGGACTGTCAAATGCTTTTCTCCGTGGGGATTAATCGCCTTGTCTGGAATGTTTCACAGTATAGTATTAAATCTTTCTATCTTCATAAGCATACCTAGTTACAAATCGGATCTGTGGAGATTGAACCCCACCCACAGTCAGAAGAATTCCTGTTTTTTTAGGTATTTTTGAGCTATAAAACCACCTGTAATTGAATAAATCTAAGGTGCTCTTTAATGTCATACTGTGGAACGTTCTAAGCAGAGCAGTGACACAGAAACAAGCAGGTGACGGACCACAAAAGTTACACAATGCATGTTTAAAACAAAAAAAAACGGATAAGGCTTGAGTGCATGTCCATTTCTGTTATACCTGCGAGTTTTATGACATTACATTACATCAGTTAGAGGGTTTGTCCTCTGGTCCCACTGCGTCTGGTTTGCGTGATCTGTAGAGCGCTGAGTGAAACATTTTCAGACAGGAGAATATGCAAACTCCACAAATAAAGGCTGGTTTGGTCATGAAGTCAAACCCAGGACTTTCTTGCTGCGAGCCTTGAATGCTCTGCCACCTTCAACCACATATGCATTCATATTTCCATGTATGTATGTTGAAATTGTCCTTAATATCTAGCTTTAATGGGGTTTCCAGAGCTATTTCATCAGTGTAATTGGTTTGAATATAGTGTGTTTAAGCTGTCCATCGTTTGAAAAAGCCTTTAGTGATTACAGATATTTGACTTTCTCTGCCCTTAACCCTTTTAGTGGTTTGGATTACATTTTTCTCCCCTCTCCAGCGATCCTCAAACATCAAAAAGCAACAACATGTGTTTATATTTCTGGCTTTGGTCTGAAGGATCCTCTTTTAAAAGTCTTGAAAGGTCATTATCTCTCCCTCCATCTGACCACGTGATATTTTACAGCGAGTCTCCGTCCACACGTTTTGTTTCAGGTTCAGCTAAAAGATGAAACTCATCAACTTCCATATTGCTCTTTTTAAATTCATTAAATATCAGAAATCCCGGAGGTTTTATCAAAGTCCCCAGACACTCTGCCCAGAAAAGCGCGGATAAACAGCTTAGCATCAGGCAACAGAACTTTGGAGATATGAAATAGTGTAGGTGCTAAGTGGACCTGTGTTATTCAGTGCAGCTGTGTTGTCTTTGTCTTCATATCTGGGCTTTTATTAGATTTATCATGTTTGTCTTATCGGCCTCACGTAGTTATTTACTTTAAGCTGGGATCCTTATATTGGGTCAGTCGGTGCACTCGGCTCTCAGGAGCCCGTGTAACTCAAGAAGCATCGTCCACCACATTCACACCCTTCATCTGACCCTTAACAGCTTTTAATTTAGTCTGCAGGAGAGAGAAAAGGTTTTTTTTTTTGTTTATTTTGCTTTCCGAATATTAAAAGTAGATTACAGAGTTAGACTTAGACAAACTTTATTCATCCACACAGGAAATTATTTGGGCACAGTAGCTCACACACCACAATATATTATAAAAACACAGAGCAAAAATATAAATGTTAAAAATGGTAATAATAGGTTCAAACTAACTAGCAAAAATAACAAGACACTGGTGTTAAATAAAACATAATTAAATTAAATTAATAATGAAATATATCTCTCAGCTATACACAAGAGGCCGTAAAGAGAAAACACTGCTACAGCACACAGGACGTAGCTTATCTTAAATTTGCGGCCTGTTTTTTTCTTTTCTTATTGTTTTTTTTTATATGAATATGTATAAAATGTCATCAGTCATTAAATAGTTTTAGTAGAGTTACAGTTTTCATATATTAAATCTTGATAATTTCACGTAACTAACAATTCATGACTTAAAGTGACTTGACAATTACGATCTAATAGTCTGGACAAATAAGGCTGTTGGTTTGCGTGGACCGCATCCACAAATCTCCTTTGTTTTATTGAGTCTGATCCTTTTGTTAAGTGATAAAAATATCAAAGGCACTCTTCTCTTTGTAGTCATTTTAATTATGAGGAATTTTATCCCACTTGGCATCATAATATATGGCAGACCCCGACAGCAGATGTGAGCTGCACACATTTGGTTTCTTGCACTAGCTTTTCCTGTAGAATTTAAATACGTAATGTAATGATGCTTATAATTTCTGTTCATAATTTCCAGTCATAACTACGCCAGAGGCTCCATAACCATCTACATCATCAACCTGCACCGCTCACGGAAGAAAATTAAACTAGCTGGAACGCTACGCAACAAGACAGTGCACCAGTACCTGCTGCAGCCGTACGGCACAGAGGGGCTCAGGGCCAAGTAAGTGCAGCAGAACATCAGGACATCTGCAGCAACAAAATGTCAAATCTGATAAAAGAAAATATCCAATTCAATCATTTCTAGAGCAACTTTTCAGGACAAATATTTTAAAGGTTACAAAGAGCAATGAGTTTGTTTTCTTTTTGTTATTTTATGTTTATTATATTATAAATTATAACCAGAAAATCGGTCTTATTTTGAGCATAATATCCATTAAAATGAAAGCATCCCCTCTCTGTGCTCTTTAAGCTTTGCCTGTTATTCTGTCTCAGGGCTAAGCCCTAGATCCTGCACTAACAGTCTAATGACTGAGGCCCCTGTGTGTGTGTGAGCTACATTATCCTCACACAGAACTAACAGAGCTGAGGCTGATCCTTCTATAACAGAGCACTGACGAGGAGGTTTGAGGTGTGACAACAGGATCGGGAGGCACTTATTAGGAGTGTGAGCTAAGCATGGGCCTTTTTTCAGGCCTTAACTGCTTTCCTTTACTGCAGTGCTGCATGGAGAACGTAGCAACACCAGATGTCTATAAATTTTAGGGACTTTATAATGCCAGTCAGGAGTCTGCTCCTGGCTTGTTTAGAACTTTGAGAATTTCTTTGTCTTACCTGGTAAACTATTAAATAATTTTATCTTTATCTTTATGTAAAGTGTTCAGGCAGATTTGAATTTGTGAACTTTACAATGAGACAGAAATACTACTTGCTACAACACATTTACTTGATCAGCGTTTAAAATCAAATTAGAAATCATTAGAGCATAGATCATACATAGATCATACTTAGATCATACATAGGTCATACATAGATCATGTTGTATTTTTACAATAAAAAGATCGATTTTAATCTGTTTTATTTATAGCATTGTTGACATTGTTTAGTTTCACTAATTTACTATTAATTTTAGCAGGATTTTCTTGTAGCCAACTATAAATACTATGTTAAAATGCAACAGTATTCAGTGCAAAGTTTAAAATGTCCAACATTAAAGCTTCTTTGATATGGATAGAGTAGAAATATTATATAACACTGTATTATAATGTTATATAACACTGTATTATATCTTTATAGTTAAACAACCAATCCTCAAGAAAATAGATCAATGAACACGTGAAACGTGTAAGGTTATAACTCTATAGCACCCCCTCCTGTACAAGTTATGCACTAGATTTTATGGTGTGACAAAATACAGATATTTTTTTTCTCTTTTTTTTTCTTTTTAACCCATAATGTTTTTCTGGTCTTGTGGGGCAGGGATGTCCAGTTAAACGGGGAGAAGCTGCTGATGTTGGACAATGAGACTTTCCCTGAGTTGAAGCCAAAGACTCTGAGGGCCGGACGGACAATAACTCTGCCGCCGATGACCATCGGCTTTTACGTCATCCGCAACATGAACGCGTACGCCTGCAGGAGATAACATTTACTGCTTTTCATCTTCACCCAGACACTCATAAACTGTGTGAGTATGTCCTCAGCTGGACCAGACCTGCTGGTCAGACGCATTCACAAAACACAAGCCTTTTTTCAATCAAACTGCTGCACTGAAGTTTTTGAGAAATTTCTACTCTCTGACTTACCTTATTTTCTAAAATGTGATTCAATTATTGCTGTTGGTCAGGAATGTTTGTTTGACGAGAAATTAACAAAGGAAAACGTCCATGCTTTTTCTTTTTTTTTTTTTCTTTTTTTTTTTTTCAACAGTTTTTTTATTTTTTGTCTTTTTTTTTTTTGATTTTTTTTTTTTTTTTTTTTTTTAATTTTGTTGATTTTTTTTCTACATTTTTACAAATGCACAGGGGGAATGTCAAATATTCACATTTTTATATTTGTGTATAGCGCTTTTCCACCTTCAAAGCACTTTACATGAACCACTAACCCGTCACACATACACGTTTGACGTTCCACTGAAAAAATGTATTGTTTTTTTTTACCAGCCATATCAAAGAACTTTTCTATTGAAGCTATATTTTACATGTCATTTCCTAACGTTTTTAAGTAAAAGAAGCTGACAAAACAAGATTTATTTTCATGTAATTTCAATAATAAATTATATACATTATATACCATATTCAATTTTATACATTATATACCATATTATAGTCACATGTTCTGTGATTATTATCAGAAAATATTAATTATTTCACTTTTTTGGTTAAAAAAATTAAAAGCATATGTTCCTAGATTAGGATTTTATCTGTGTAAACTGAATCTAAATTCATATAAAAAGTGAAAAACATAAATAATAGACAGTAGACTATAGTACAAACATATTTGCTGCTATGTGTTATATTATAGTGATCTTATGTTATTTGCATATTTGTACATGTGTTTGTTAAAGACAAATATTGAGAAGATTACTGCTTATATTTTTGTTAACGCTACACTTATTTATATGGTTAATATTATCTGTTTATAAGCTTAATGGTTGTCTAAAAGTATAATATAGTACTTTATATCTTTTTAAGAACGTGAGCAGATGTGTTCCAAAGCAAGTCCACACAGATTTATTATTATCGACAGATTTGTTACGGGGCCACTTGAACTGTCGGCTTTTTGTTGTATGTATGGATTTTATTTTCATTTGCCAAAGTAGATCCTGCCTTTATGTTTCCCTGTGTTTATATGGAAATGTTGTTCATATTTCTTTATAAAGTATTTTGTATGTAAAGTTTGATAATATTATTTTTGTACAAAAGTTTACATTGCTAATAAACAGTTTGAACACCACATTGCATCATGTATCTTAGCCAGTAGCCAGTGAGCAAAGCATTTTTTTTTCCTATGTTAATTCAATTCAAAGTATATTTTTTAAGCATTTCTGTCTCACAAATAACCTTTGTTATTTTACATAAACATCTCTAATCCTATAATTTAGATCTGCACAAACCTGTATTAGTTTGTCAGTCCATATTTTAGTCTGGAAGTGTTAAAAACAGAACGGAATCCTATTTTATCGCAAATCGAATCACAATCTAGATGCATTTTTCACAAATTGTTCAGCCTCACCACGAGTTGATCATTTTATAGAAGTTTGGTTGGCTTCTTGCAATGGGAAGCTGGTTGTCTCGTTAGTGCGGCTGTTGATGAAAAACATGAATCCGGGAAGTTCAGAAGTTACAGAGCCAGTTGTGACCAGATTTAGAACATTTAAGATGTTACAAAAAAAAATGGCGATGTAAAGCTAATATAGGTGTAACTCGCGACAATACAATGTAACATGCAACAATGTGTTAATTTGTGTTTTTTCTTTGTGCTTTACCTAACTGCATTTGTAAAAGTGAATCAGATCCGCTGTTCAATGAGTTGCATATTTCTTTGGCATTGATAGTTTGCACTACACAACAGCCTACTGGACTGTTTATTGTTTCTTGTTTTGTTGCGGAATCATAATATTACTGTGTTATTGTAACAAATTCCACTTTTGAAACTGCTTCAGCATTTGTTTTACCTTTTTAGTGCTTACAGTTCAAATCTTTTATCTTTATACTGGAGCTGACCTTTAAGGCGCTGAGATCTTAATAAGTACTGAGGGTTACTTCCTTGGTTAAATCTAATTGTGTTGTGATTTAGGAGCACTGGTCCAGGTCTAGCCACTCCTGCGTGACTGTGCCTCCTTAGTGGAGGTAACTGCTCGGCTGGCCTGCCCTGCACTGTTTATGCTCCAGATCCATTTTGAGACATGCAAGGCCCCTTCACCCTGTTAGCAAACACTGAGGATTTCTCCATGTTTACTTTGTATATACAGGAGTCAGCTTAAATAAGTTTTTTCATGAATGCAGGATCTCTTCAAAACTGATGGACTAGATTAGACCCTGGCCTCAGACGTGAAACTCCACATTTTGGAACATTTTGACTGAAGCAAGGTTAATAAAACATAAATATTTACGTTACTATGGGGTTTGTTGCACTGCGCAGGGCCCAGGCATACAATCTGGGGAATATTTGGATTTGTTGTAACCATCAAAACATTCTCTGGCCATAGAGTTTGGCGAGCATTTCATTCTACATTATACAATGATGCTAGTTTTTCAAGGGCAATTTGAAACCTAGTTTAGAGTTGGATTTATTAGAACCAAAATTTTCCTTTCAATAAAAATTAAGCCAGACTGTATACATAATTATGACTAGTACTGTCATAGCAATTAACCATATAAACAAAATAAACTTTATTTTGAATGGTGAAGTCCTGATCATTAATGCCATATGCTACAGCAAGAAATAATAAATGTTTGATTCGTTTTTTTTTGTTTTTTGACAGCAGGATGTGATGATAATATATTTACACAATAAAAATGAGATGATCAGTATCAATCAACATTTTTAAGTTTTAGTTTATTGAGGTATTTAGTTTGTCTGTGAGCTATTTTCTAAACTGTGACCAGTAGTCGACCCTTCTAATGTTAAATCTCAATCCACATATTTGACATACCAGGGCTTTGTGCGCGCGGTCATGCGGCCCACGTGACCCGTGCGCACCTCCGCGCGTCACATGACTCCGCCTGTGCGCAGCGGCCGACGGAAGGTCCCAGAGACAGACGCGTGTTGACATCCGCGTTGAAGACCCTCTAAATCATCCAGAAGCGCTCAAGTGGACACTGATGGTGGGCTCGCCTCGTCCGGAAAAGTGAG
>KN504711.1:24325-36534 GCA_000787155.1 Scartelaos histophorus
GATTATGTAATATGAGTAAACATCATGATCAAATTTTTCTCACATTTCTTCATGCAGCCTAATACTTTATAGGCTACTTAATATTCATATTGTAAAATGGCGGTTTTAGTTCAACGTGGGTAAACCAGCAACATGCTGTTTGTTAGAAAACTGAAAGAATACTGTGCATTAATAGACGGCTTCATCACTCAGCTTTAGAAAGGTAACCATGGCAATATTTTCAAGCAGGTGAAAGTCTGAACAGGCACTTAGACAGCACCATTTGTTTCTGGTCGACATTGAACATTACGCTATAATTTCCTTCAGAAAGGATTTGTTTAATGGAGAATATAATGCAAACATTATCCAACCATGATCCAGTACTATAACACAAGGAGGCTTAATATTGAATACGGTCAAACATTATCTAAGGTAATTAAAGATCCAGGTGGCAGGATGATTATTATTTTCTTTATTGTTTTGATGAAAAAACAAATAAACAAAACACGCATCCACAAAATGATATGGTCTTTGGTTGCAAAATGCTTTCAACCCTAGACAAGATTCATGTACAAAATTGTGTATAAGGCCTGACAGCTTCAAGTATAACAAGTCATATAATCTTTATTTTAGGATAACAAATAAATACACTATTCACAAGCCAGCTGACTCTTTTCACCAACGCCATGCTCAGAAAAAGAGTGATTTCTGTTGGGAAATAAATCCAAGTGCTACTTACAAAGTGAGAGCACAAAATGAACTTCAATGTATAAGATTTTTTTTCACTATTGAAGAAAGTCATAATAATTACACTGAAATTAACACATTCATGAGCTTCACTCTTTTTTCAGTGGTTTTTACAATGTGAGACACTTTTTATTCGTGCCTAGCTGCCATCTTGTTTTTCCTTTCAATTCACCAAACCACATAAGTACATTTTTATCAACCATAATGGGATCTTTTTTTATATTTTATTTTAGCTTTAACAAGTCAACCAATCAGCAATGGCCCTACTTAGCCGAGAGGAGATGCTTAGGTAAAACTCACAAAACACCAGCTAATCAAGACATTCTTCAAACTTGAATTTCATTGGGATGACAGTCACTTTAGGGGAGATGACGCAGAGGGAAACAAGAGGCCACTGTACATCATTTGATTTTCAACTAGGCACCCCTGACCTATATTTCCATGCACAAAATGACTTTAAGGCATTTGTGAACACTGAATCCAAATGCAAGTGACAAAACACATTTCCTTACAGTAGTGGTATACACAGTACTACCACTATGCATGAAGATGGAAATGGCTAAAACCTCTTGCAGAACAAAGCAAGACAAAAACTCTTGCACACACAAACACAACATAAATGCCTGTTGATGTGCTTAACAGTTTTGTGCAGAAATCATTTGGTTGATCTATAAATGTATGCATTGCAAGACACTGCAGAGGCTTAACAAGGCATTTGTAGTATAAAATATTAAAAAATGTGAAGAGAAAATAAAAGTAGGTCCATGTCTGGTAAGCCCTATCTCCAGCAGCTCGGGTTGTGGTGGTTCTTGTCAGAGGGTCAGAGTGCGAGCGCTGGAGGCAGCAGCCTGGGCCCGCTGCACCACCCCTGAACACTTCTCTCTCTTCTGTAGCCTGTGGTTTTGAAACAGACCCTCGTTTCTGGGAACACCGTGAGCCCCGTCAGGAAAGGTTAACAAACCTGGAAGCAAAGACAAGCATTGCTACTGAGCTCATAGTGACATAAATGAGTTGTGAATGTGGCCATACCATAACCCTCAACTCGGCCTTCTTTGAATTCTCCTTCAAACTTCATGCCGTCATAGCGACTAAAAACACCCAGGCCCTGAAACTTTCCATGTGCAAATTCACCTTCATATCTGGAACAAATGTGCAAAACTGAATACACTATATTCAATTTATAACACACAGTAAATGCCACAGGCTATGTATACATGGACACCTAAATGTGATCGTCATCTGATATCTGCAGTTATTAGATTATTGAATGTCATGTAAACATCTGATGCAATTATTCTGATGTTTTTCTGATTATTCACACCCGTCAGTTTTCAATAAGACAAATTATACATAAAAGGCAAAAATGAAAGAAGCAATGTAAAAGATGTGAAGACTGTAGGAGTCATTTTAAAACTGCACTCTATCTCAAATACAAAATTGCTCAAAAGAACGATGACATCAAGTGTTTTTGATCAGATTTCTTATATGCCTGTAAACATACAACAAAAACAGATTACTGAGTTATCTGTTTATTCTCGTTCTCTGATTTTACTGTCCATGTAAATGTATGGTACATGTTTATGGGACAAATGCAAGTACCTGGATCCGTCTGTGAAGATTAAAGACCCAGTGCCATGGAACAGGCCGTTCTCAAACTGGCCTTTGAAGCAGGTCCCATCCTGGAACTTGAGTTGGCCCACACCGTGTCGCCGACCTAAACCAAAGAGCCAAAACCCACCTGGTCACATATTAGCTGAACGCACATAGATACTATGAAGTTTATCCACACAACAAGCAGGAAAGAAACTTTACATAAGGTATTTGTTTATATTACTTATACTAGTATTGAGCCCACATGAATGTTTTTAACACATTATCTAAGGAGAAAACATTACATATTATTTTATATGTCATGTAAAAATATGATTAGAAAGACCCTATGTGATTTTCACAGCAGACTTTGGGGATACCTGTAATACACTATCTACCAACCATCTTTTATACCATGTATTGAATATACCTGCTATTCCTGTATTATTCCACTGTCCTTGTACATTTTGTACTGTGTAAAGCTTATTAAGTGTGTCATATGAGTCACAACATGTTCAAATCCCTCAGGATCTTGGACCGCTCTGTCAGGTTCACTGTGGAATTAGGAATCCCATCTGCCCCATTTGTGGAGTAAATTAGCATGACTTAACTTCACATCCTGTTTGTAAAGGACTCAAGGTATGTACAGGTTTATTTGCAGTTACAAACATTATAAAGATGTTTCAAGCTGACATTTGTAAACAACAGTTAGCAGTACTAGTACAGTGGTATGATTATTTGGATTATAATTGAAATAAAATATTTGCCAATATACTGCCAAAAGCTATTTATAGGAAGATAATAATTAACATTATTTATGAGTAGCAGAGTGTTTTGTGGCTTATCATTTTAAAGAGGACCGTGTTAATCATCTTCTTTACTGTTGCAGCAGGTTAAAAGTCTAAACCAGGTGGTCAAAATCCGACCAGATAACCTAAACTTTATTTGGAGGTATTGACTCTGATATCTTGGTATGTTATTTACATCAAGGCAATGCACGTTGGTATTATCCAGATTATTATCATCTGAGAAAAAAGAAAAAAGATGCGTTTGAACTGAAAGACTCTTGCCTTCTTTCCACTCCCCATGATACTCTTCTCCACTGGCATAGGTGAAGGATCCCCTGGTCAGAGTCATGTTCCTCCTGAAGGACACACAAGCCTGTTAGCGGTAACCAAGTCAATAGCATCCACATGTACTAAAGCCTACACACCACAGTATAATTTGATGTATTGCCACACAGATGGTTCTCCACTGAAGCTATCCGTTTTCTTAGACTTGGGTGTAGCAGTATAGCAGTATGGCTCTGAGGTATTCGTTTACAATGTTAAATAATAAATCGATAAAACCCTTGAATTGTCTAATAAAATATGGTAAAAGCCCAGCATTGTCTGTCACCCATATAGCAGGAGCATAGCATTTGTGTGCATATGTTTTTGTCTTTGTTTTCAACGCACAGTTATTACACTGTTAAGACAAAAGACAATTCAAGAGAAAACACATGGAAAACACGATACAAAGGGCTGTCATACCCCCTACCTGTGCGCTAGGTTTGTTGTCTCTGAAGCATTGAAAACGCCGTTTTAAAGGAGAGGGCGTAAAGATATGAAAACACCGGCTGAGACGGTGCCGCGTTCACGTCCTCTGCCCAACGCGAGCTTAACACGCCAGAAAAGGCGCTGCTAACAGTAACATGTAGAATAAAAGACGAAAAAAGCTCTACATTGGTAAATGTGATAAATGTACAGAAAGACATTGAGTGTTTAAAATAACATTTCACTTTACATTGTTTTTTTTCTGGTGCAAACGGTCATAACATTTACAGTTGCGACATCACTTGAAGGCAGCACACCACATCACCGCGCTGCCTCCCATCTTTACCTCCCATCCACACGCTGAACTCCTCGAGTTTCTGGCAAGGTTTGGTCAAATGCATCAAAGAATCGCAGGCATGTAGAAGGCCCAGTGGCCTGGGCAGTTTCCAGCCTGGGTAATAAGTATGTCAAGATTAGAATGAAGCTGCAAAAAATCTCCTATTTGAATCCTTATATTCTGACAGCCTACCTGTTGTTACTATTTTATTTTAAAATAATGGACAAGTTAGGGATTATTATACCTTTGGTCAAATTAAAATACTATTTGTTTTGCGATCATCTTTTTGTTGAAATCGTGAGATATAAAATGAACTGAATTTTTGTTGAATTATTTAAGATTTAGTTGTGCATTCTTACATTGTAATGGGGTTAAACACGTCCTCAGTTTAGTGTCATAGTTTTATTGAGCCCAGGGCTTGCCAGTGTCTCACTATAAGCAGTGTTTAACATATTTAGTTGCTTTTATATTTTACGGTGGGTTTTCTTTTCCTCCAGAGCGTGAGGGCGCTCGGGAGCGCGCATTGGCTCAGTCAAAGCTTCCTCTTCCCTCGCGGGGGCGCGCCTACACAGGATCGGTAGAAAATGGCGAGTCTGTGCAAACGGCAGCAATGCACAATCGACAGACGCGGCTTTCGCCAGGAACTAGACTCTTGGCGACATAAACTCATTCACTGCGTAGGTAAGTACAACATGGTTTATCCTGGGTACTTAAGAGCTGCTTGGATGTTGTTTGTGCGCGACTCTAAACGTTGTAAACATCTATTACCCGGACTCAGCCGGAGCTTCTCCGAGCGACTTTTTGTCCTCAACTGTAACAATTGTATCCGCGGCCGGTTTAAGTTTAAAGTTAATCTCGCAGTTTGTGATTACACTTGGATATTTTACGTGTACCGTTTTCGTCACAGACCCAAAAGTAGACTTTATCTGGAGCTCTGCTGTCGTCGTTATTTAGTTTAAAGGGCACTGCTGCTTTTAAAGGGAGTGTCAGGCAGGAATTAGGCGTTGCGTCGGCTAAACTGCAGACCCCAGTTGCAAAAAATGCGCGTTCCCGCAACACGATACTGTATTTTGGATGGGGGAGGATACAGTATTTTGGATGGGGGAGGATACAGTATTTTGGATGGGGGAGGGCCATGCATGTCCTTGCTGTATGTTTTCTGTTAACATTCACTGCTCACAAGTCACCCTTGTGGGCGCGCATTGCTGCAAAGAGGAAGTGAGACCCCAGAGGAGCAGCCAAACTAATTTAAGAATCAATATGCAAAGTTTTGATTGATTTATGGGACATTTTATGCATATTATGCAAGTAAAGTGCATAATTATCCTTAAAACTAGAGCTAGCATTAAATGTTTTTACTTAACTAGTACAACCATTTAAATGTCATGGCTAATTTAGTACAGGGGGCTCCTAGCATCGCTAGAGATGTGTTTGATCTTCTATCTCTTCGTCAGCATCAATGATGTTTCCAAACACCAAAGACCCACCCCCGTGGTATATAGGTCAAATACATTCCCTGGCCCACTCACTGAAAACCCACTTTACATAATATAAATATTTTATTTTCTGGAGGCGTCATTGTGCAGCCTAAAACTGTGTGCTTTTCATTTACTTTTGCAGTATTTGAAAGCTAATGTATGTTTAATCAAATGAAGACATAATGAATGAGGGAGACACTTAATAGTTACACATAACATTAAAAAAATGGAACATCAAGTGAGTTTGCAAAAGCAGCCATACTTTACAATTAACATGCACACTGCACACTTCTCTAAAGATGTTGCACTGGTAATCAAACACATTAAAGTTGTACAGTGTTACACTTAAATGATGTACGATAAACATCTTATAGCTATAGTAATAGCTATATGATGCAGTAATAATAATATGATCCAGTTTTAATAATGACATAGTGAGATGTCGATTGTATAAATTGTAAGAACAAACCTGAGGACAGTGCTTTCTGGATGACAAATGCTCCTTGTGTGTACATACCATTGTGGGGCTGCAGACACTACATGACAGCAGTGTCAGTTTGCTGTCTGTATGGCACAGAAACAACAGCTCAATTCTGTTTGGCTTTTTGGTGGAGAGGGCGCTCACCCGTCCTCCCTGCACGGGCTCAAATGGACATTTTGTCTCTGTGTACTTAATGTGAGCAGTAAAACCAGAGCACAGACAAGGCACATTGTTCCCCAGAACAGCAGCAACAATTGTCTGTGAGCCCATGTACTGTCCATGGCCTGCAGCCCACACACATGTGCTTCCAACCACACGTCGTTTTGGGCAGAGCTTGAATTTAGCTCCAAGCTCAAGCACAGGCGTTGGAGCTTGTGTGGAAAGCCCATAGCAGTGCTCAGGAAATAAAACAACACAAAGGTAAGGTTAGGTGCACTTTACTGTCCCTGTAGGCAAATATGTCCTCTGTGTTTGACCAATGCCCCTGGGGCAAGTGTTCAGAAGGAGCTTTCACCAGAGCACAACACCCAGGGACCCATATCCAGATCTTGAGATAGGCTTGGTCAGTGCATGTTTTGGGTTGATGGGAGAAACCCCCAAACTTCACACAGAAAGGCCCAGAAGACCCAAGATACCATACCCAGAAAAACCTGGAATTATATACAGGTTATAGTGAATCAGATTCTGCGTGTCCTTAGCCTTAGCATGACAAAAATGAATGACCTTTTTTGGTCTATTGTTCAGTCGTAATTTTCTATTCATTTATTTTGTCTTATGGTTAAACAAATAAAAAAGGCTTTAAATATTCCTTTCCTAAACATAAAACAAATGGCCTTCGTCCAAAGTCTGAACTCTGACTCAAACCACATCCTTGACTGACAGAAGACTGGCTGTGGACTTCTTAATGAAATTACTCAATTAAAACTTGATTAGGTGCACATCCAATAAGGGATATTTTTGAAGGTGTTTAGTGGGATTTCTTCAGTAATTCAGCTGGATTAATGTTTTCTCTTCTTCTGTACCAGACAAAAAATTAATCCCTTAGTTTTTGTACTAAGTACATCTGTTTTTGTTTTTATAAATATGATAATGTCACACTTTCTATCTGGTGAAGCATTACAGCATTCGACTTGTCACTATGGATCACATCATGTATGAAGTACAATTTGAGCACACAGAGGCCCTACAGTGCAGACTGGAGTCTACAGTTTACATTTTACATTTTTACATTGACATGAGCATTATAATGGTGGTCATTATGTTTTGCTTTAATCCTCTGTGTTTCTAGATCAGTGGTAAGTTCATCATGACGTTGTTCTTGCTTTTATCAATGCCTTGTTTCTGTGTTCTTGATGGTAGTTGTTTTAAAGTGTAGATTTGTGGTGTGAGGAGAGCTGTGCCTCTTTGAGCCTGTGGTCACTCATGTACAGTGTACAGTGTGGTGGGGGAGGGGCCACTGGGGCTGATGCAGCCGGAGCAGAGCAAAGGGTGGGTCATCGCTGCAGCTCAAGAGTCCTGTCATTTGTGATGCTCAGCTCAACAATGGGAATGGGATTTAAACATATTTCTACAACCATGTGTTGGCTAATTACACATTTTATTTATCAAAACACTGGTGCTTTAGTTTATAATAAGATGTTTGCATTTCACAGGGTCATAAATAAGACCAGGGATTGGTTATGGCTGAAGACACTTTGGGGATATCACAAATAATTATTTTTGCTAAATTTTGTTGTTAATTTCCATTTGTACCATAGTAGTGTACTCAATGTGATGAGTTCTACAATTTTAGCGATTCATAGTAATTTATTGCATGGTCAATCACACATGAAAAAAGCACTAAAGAAGTGACATTGTCCAGTAGTGTGGTATGAACCTTATGAGATTGCTCTTAATCATCTTACTGACACAGTCTGACTGCTCATCTGATTAGATATACAGTTGTCTTTTCATCAGATTAGATTTACACATAGGGGCACTACTCTAACTGTACCACATGATGCATAAAGCTGTATACAACCTTCCACAAACAATGCAGAACTGTAACATGATGTCAATAGTTGATTTGTTTTGCATGGATCCCAATCGTGAAGATATTGATTGATTTTTCCCACAGCCTCAGACCAAACTGCCCCTACATCAGAGAGGCATAATGTTGGCTGACGTCACGCTTACAGTGTGACACATTTGTAAATGCCCTAAACCAAATTCCTGAAGAGGGGTTTGATGCCACAGCCTGCTCTGTCAAACCAAAGTGGATGACCTACTTTCTCCTCTGCCTCTGAAATATTTCAGAAATAGGATTGGATGGCTTCAGCTGAAGTCCTGTGCACTAACCCAGAAACAGCGTTATGCTGTAGCTATAGGCAAGACAGTGTTTCACTACTACACCCCTCCCTCTCTCTCCTCTTTATATTTGGCTGATGAATAGGAATTTTCTGGGAAGCAGAAAGAGGGCATTTTAACAGTTGACAGCCTTACAGTTGGATTCTGTGCAGTTTAAAAGTAGAGTTGGGTGAAAAGGCTTTATTTCCCGTCACTTGTCTCGTGTTAAAGACGCACTGTAAGTAGGTCTTTTCTGTACTAACACTTTTGAAGTTGAGATTGACATTTTTAGGCTTTGACAGAAGCAGCTGATCCAGACATGACACTGATGGTTTGTGTTTGTGTTGCGTTATTTCTCTTCGTTAGATGCATCATTTTGTTTTGGTGCTGCACGTGCTCTCATTTGTGATCCAGTTCAGTGAACAGATGTTGGCCCTGACCTCTTTAGCGCTTGATTTAATGCATGTAGTGGTTTTTGGATTGACCCCAGGCATAGCTCACATTGTGTTCAGTGTAACATGTAATGTGCCTTCACTCCTGTCTTGCATACTAACGTAGTTGTTTTGGGGTGTTGTAGATATAGTTGTAGCAACTAAATAAAGGGTTTCTCCTCAGCGTCTGTGTACTTTGCCATACATTATAGATCTAGTATATTGTACGTGATACTGACATTATCGAGGTTGTTTCTTTTTAATGTTATGACATGCGTGTTCTCCCAACTCTGTAGGTGATGTAGTTGCTTGGCAACAGGATGAAGTGCGTGTATATTTACTGTTGAAGGAAAACCCTGAGTTGAAAGCTGATGTGAATTTAAGAGAAACAGGAGGTACTTAAAGAGGCATGTTGAGATTAGCCTCACCTGGAGCTGTGACATTATCACAGAGCCGTCTGTTAAAGGCTTAGACTTGGTGTTCATCGTTTTGTTGTTTAACCAAATTGTTTTTGTTTTTCAGGGTTTGAGAGCATTCTTGAAGGTCTGTTTGGTCCGGAACTGGTACAAGACATACAGTTATTTAAGGGTAAGAATGATTTATGTATTCATTATCATATTTTAATCTTTACAAAGAGGTGTTTTCTGTTGCTTTTGTGGGAAGGGGCTATTCTCATTATCATAATGCTGCTCCGTTGTACCATGTGGTGCCCCTCTTCATTCACTGCTCTGCCTCCACAGAAGAGAAGAGCCTTGTGCTCCACAAAGTTGGTGTCTTTGGAGAGGACCATGGATTTGTGTCCTTCTGACATTTTCATAATTTATGACATACTAGGACAATAGTGCAATGGTGTGGAACACACATAATTTGGATTTAGATTAAGCATGAACAGTCTAAAATATGTCTGGACTGACTTCTTTGCCACATTGTTAACTCAAAATCATATTTGTAAAAAGATTATTTCAAAGTATAAAATATAATGTAATGTTTTTGTCACTCTTTCATAGATCGTGAACCTCTTGCTGTGTCTGATTGGTCCTTTGATGAAAACTGTATATTCTGCTGTTTGAGAAGAAATAAAGTGAAGGTACTACATTTCATTTAAAGAATTGAAGTACTGTTATTTATTGTAGCAGCTGTCATGATGCATTTTTATTTCTGACAGGAACATCTCAGCAGTTTAAACAGTGATGGGCTTGAAGATCCACCCAAACCTCTATTAGCGAAGGACCAGACTTTACTGATTAAACTCGAAAGACAAGCTGAGGAGTTTCTCAGTGCAGTCCTCAGAAGAAAAGGTATGTTATTTTTCAAACTGGCACAGTGAAATACTTTCATTTGAACTTTGAAATATAAACTCTGATATAGTTATGAAATGTGCTGAGTGAGTGAGTTTTTTTTCCAATCAGATGTGCCAAATTTCTCCGACCCCCACGTACCAGTAGTGGCCCGCGAGATCCTTCAGGGGATGATCCGACAGTTTGCAGCTGAATATACCTCAAAGAGCAGCCCTCAGGAGCCTTCAGCCTCTCAGCCGCACTGTGACCAAAGCCTGCCGTGTGCACAGCCTCTCTCTCCTCCGCTCTCCTCGGCTCACAACCTCAACCCAGTGCTCAGCAAACTCCTCATGATCGACCAGGACGCCCCATTGGACCTCACCATCAAGAAGCCTCCAGCCGAGCCCACTGAGCAGGGTATGCACCACCACTGTCTGTATGGCACTAATGTAGCAGTGCTCTTTACCATTTCAATGTTTCGCAGATGGAGTCCTGGATCTATCCATCAAAAAGAACCGCAGCAGCTCCTGCCTTTCTCCCATCACATCCACACCTAAAGGGTGAGTAGAGTCTTGTTTGTACAATGCACTGTACATCTTTCAAGTTACCATAATATTATACTCAGGGACCACAACACGTGCATTCATTTTTTGTTTTCTTTGTGCTTGCATTTTAACTTTTAAGTTTGTCCAATGAATCATGTGGAGGTGGCATAAGTCATTTGTTTTTAATTTAAACATGAAAGCATGCTTTTCAGAGAGAAAATTAATTTCATAAGCAACTGAAAATCTTTGTTTGATGTTGTTTTCCATCACTTGACTCTTCAAGGCCTGACTTTAACACACTTCCCTCTGCTGGCTTACTCTTTTATTGCTGTGCTTGTTGAGTGGTAACGTCACGCACAAAATGTCTTTTGCTGTCCTGCTCGGCTAAAGCTACAGTGTACGCTGATTTACAGCAATGCTTCCTCTTCTAGTCATGCTTTTATATGCAACAGAAATGACCCTGTACATCTCCTATACACACCTTCTGTTGGTTTCCCCCTTCTTCTTTTCCCTCCTTTGTCATTCAGTTTGTACCAACAAAACGACACCAGCAAATTAAATTTGTAAATGCTGAGCCTATTGTTTTAGATACATGCATACACATAACTGTCGATTTATTGTCAAAGACAGTGATGTTACCAAAGCAAGATCATGAAATAAAGGAGTGGCCAACATCCTCCCCTTCCTAACCCATCCTCGTTTAGTAAAAGACACTGTGCAAGCTCTGCTTACACCCAATTTGCTTCCATCCAATCAGGAGGTCCCTGAGAGCGGACGAGCTGTTAATGAGGAGCCGACAGGATGGGAGGAGGGAGAATATCGGCCACTCCGCCCGTTCTAAGTCGTCTCCCTCTATTTCATACTCTCTGCACATCAAAGAGGAGGTCGCTTCAGAGAGCGACGCAGACCACACCAGACCCAATGGATCTCCGCCGTGGAAACCTAAAACTAACGGCACCCATTTCAAACTCAAAAATAACAACATGAATGAGCACCTCAAAGACATACCCAAACTTTTAGAACTTGCTGGACTTATTTCAAAGTCTTTGGTTGAAAAGACACATGAAAATGGCAGAGACCAGCTCTCTCTGTGCAATTCAGCATTTGATCTGAAAATCCCTCAGGTTCGAACCTCGGCTGGTGACCAGTCCTGGGACTCCCTCTCCTCTGAATATTCAGGCTTGCGCTATGAGAAGAAGCTTAACACTATTCTGCCCCATAAAAGGCACATTAATGGTTTAAATGGATCTACTGTGGAAAAGGAACACTGGCCTTTTAATGGTGAACGTGGAAACAGCATTCTGGATGCTGATGCAGATCTGGGGATGAAACAGCCGAGGAAGAAGCGTGGGCGCTATCGGCAGTACAACACCGAGCTGCTGGAAGAGGCCATTGTCGTGGTCATGAGTGGCAAAATGAGCGTCTCTAAAGCCCAGTCCATTTACGGCATCCCTCACAGCACCCTGGAGTACAAAGTGAAAGAG
>KN504711.1:43841-63495 GCA_000787155.1 Scartelaos histophorus
GGAAAGAGAAAAAGGAGGTGGCAAGTGCTATCGTGAAAAAGCTAACTTCATCTACCAAACGTGAACCACAGAAGCCTAAGAGTGGCAAAACTCAAAACCCAGCAAGTGCAAGGATTTTAAGGAAATACTCTAATATCCGAGAGAAGCAGGCCAACGCACGACTAAAAGAGAAGGCAAAAGTAAAGGCCAGCTTGAAATCACTCACAAAAAATAAATCCAAATCCAATCAGAAATCATTGAAATCATCATCTGGCAAAAAACAAGTGGTTACTGCGATGAAATTTGTTAAAAGGAAGACTTTAGCTGAGAAATCCAATGAACAGAAGTCAATAAAACCACCTGCAAAGGAAAAGATCGTCAAGGCTTCAAATAGCAAACAAGTGACCAAGGAAGAGGTAAAGAAGGAGCTGCCAAAGAGAACATCTCAAAGACTTGGGTCACCTCCTGCACCTGAGCTTACTGCCCCTAAAAACAAGAATGACAAAAAAGTCGAAGACAAAAAGCCAGTAGAAACAATTAAAGCCTCGAAAACCAAAGCTGCGAAGGTTCAGAAGGAATCCCCTGAACGAGCTGATCCTCTAAATACAAAAAATGACAGCAAAGCCTCAAACTCGCCTGATCAGGTTCAGACCAGGTCTCAGCGTAAAGTTGGCACAGCCACTTCTGTCAATTCCACCTCCAAAAGTGTCACAAGGAAATCCGGGCGAGGCAATAAAACCACAGTCCCAGCAGAAAAGCCTGCCCTAACCCGAAGTGGAGCTCTGAAGCTTTCTGCAAAGAGACGTCAAACAGCAGTGTTGCCGCGCAGTGCATCCAAAAAGGCCCAAGAGCTGCTAGAGACCCCCGCAAAACGAACCAGGACAAAATGACAACACAAAAGATTTAGTTTGTTTTTAATTTCATTTTATCCTGTTGATTATTTAAAACTGACTTTAACTACCTGAAGTTCTCATTTGTACCATTAAGGACAATGTTGAAGTAAACATGTTTTGTGCTTTTGCAAATTACATTGGGTTATATGTTTGGCAATGATGGGATGATAGAAAATGCTTGAAGGAGACTGCAGTACCTCCATGTTTCTGTCTTCCATGACTTTGTGACTGTTATGACCAGGTGCCTTATCCAATGAATAAGTGAATGTGAATGTGAAGCATTTTCTTTTTAAGTATTTCCCCTTATTTCCTTTTACACTGTGTGCAGGGTAATTGCTGTTTATTAAGCATTTCTGTAGGGCTGTGTTACCCCTTTGTTTTTAATACACACCTTCCCAGAGCATTAGAATTCTTCATTATAGTGACACGCAGCTAATGTGTGTACTTTATTTTATGGTTTTACTTTTGTTAAGAGTTTTTGTGGTTGGCAGAGTTTATTTTTTACATGCATGGTTATCCTGAAAAAACAACAGATTTTGTGAAGCCTATGCAAGACTATGCATGCTCTGGTAAGGAAGCTGTGTTGGCGTGTGTGGAGACAAAAATGATGAGTGTGGATAATGTGAAACAATAGCATTAAAGGAAAAGTATTGACCTTTCTTAATTATTCCTTTGGTTTTTGTTGGTAGCCTAGTCACATTTTGTGTTTTTTGTCATTAAATGTTCTCAATGTGAAGTTCCATAAACATCAGTAAACTAGAATTTTAGCAGCGGTTTTTAGAAATTCCACATTTAATGCAAAAATTGTCATATTTTTCTAAATGTTATTTAAGAAGTTGCGCAGGCTAATGAATTTAGCAAATCTGAAAGTCCACCAAATATCAGACTTGAACGTGTTTATTCTTGCTATAGTTGCTATTTAAAGATTTTCATTTTGTATATTAGAAAGAAACTGGTTTATTGGTAACCCCTTAAATGTGTCATCCTTGTCAAGACCATTGTATTTTTGCTGAACTGATATAAAGATTTTTTTTTTTTAATGACTACTGAGTGAATTTGTTTTTTTCTTTAGGTTTTAGGTATTGATACATCTTGAGGAAAATGGTTTTCTGTTCTAGTTTTAAATAGAAACACAGAATAGACATCTGACATTTTAACTAATAAAAACAAAACCAGACCAAGCACACATAATTGTTTTAATTAATGAAAAGGTGGAGGTTTGGTAAACATTTTGTCGGTGGCACTACGTACATTCAGCATTACTGGGATAGTTTTAGTTCAATCCCACAATCAATCCTGTAACAAAATAAACAAAATGGACAAAATTAGAACAGGACGTTTTCTTTGTAACAATTCACTACACATGAAACATTGTGTCAATTACAATAACATCTATGTAAATAGTTCATATGATGGAGAATCTGGTTGGCCACCTTACCAAATAGCTATCATGGATTATGAGTTAATTGTATTTCATTAGCACAAGCACCACTAAGATGTCTACCAGATAGTTGGATGCACATACAGTATATGCAGTACAGTGCAGGCGGAGCGGCAAGCCACATCTGACTAACGTTGTACCTTTAGTAGGAGCACAGCTTAAGATTTACAGTGACCCTTTTGATATTGCACATCACAGTATCACATCAATAACAAAATAACTAATGGGAGCGCTGTAATGTGGTTGTGGTACCGATATTTTCTACATAAGGGGTTAGCAGAACAGAAAAGCAATGTCACTCTCTTAAGCCAGTGAATTTTAAAACAGTGAGTTCAATGATTAGGAACAAGATGACTAAAGTTGATGGATAAGCATTATATTTATCTATACACATTTATACATTCAGGGTGTAGTGTACTTGGCAGCATGTCCAGTTTGTGAACAGCCATTCAGATGTGACAGACACGGAAATGTCCAGAGCTTTGAGTGTGTCTGTCAGGCGTCCACCAAAGGCATGTCCCTCAGTGTCCTGTTTAACTGTAGATGAGGAGCATATTCAGTGTCCACACAGGCTTTTGAACTCTTCTGTCTTGACAGCAGCTTACAATCTGTTGAGCTTGACTCCACGACTCCACAATATAGAAAATAATATTCCTCTCAATGGCAAACTTTTTTTTTAAAAAGGTATAAACAACAAATGATGTAAAAAAAAAAAGAGAAGCAGACAAGTGAGGTATATTTACAATCTACTAACAATGGGACATTCTCCTATGTAATCGCTCACAGCAAAATCAGGAATGTTTGAGAAGAATAAAATACTGTTGTAATCTGCAAACACAGTCAAATACTTTACAGTTGTAGGATATTGTTTTAAGTGTTTTTTTTTTTTACTTTTAATTTTTTTTTTTTTCAGAAAACCAAATAAACCAACAACTTTATAAGAATGTCAATACAGAAATAAATAAAACAAAGCACTCTCTCTCATTTTAGGTGTAATATTCACATGGAAGACAACATATACATCATTATTAACATATTTCTAGAGTAGACCAATACTGCCAATATACTGAAGAACAACAAGAGCAGCTGCTGCACATTGCGCGAATTTCTTTCATTAGATTTTGTGAAATTAGTAAAACAAACAAAAACAACCCAAATGCAATTCACCTGTCACAAACAGACATACGATTTAACATAGTAAAATACTATACCAAAATGAAATACAAATATATAGTATGTATATATATTAATATCTGTTAGGATTTCATTTCTATAGAAAGGACAGCTGGGCAGAAGGCTAAAGCAAAAAGCTAAAGAAAAACAAATCAATAAAGGAAAATTGCAGAACATAACAAAACAAATGTCTCAGTACACATTTTGTTTTGAATGAACTTTTTTTTAAATTCACTGATCTTCTACTGGTTTGTTGGCAAACCATCTTGACATGCAGCAGTTTGCACTCTTATTACACTACAGGCATTAGGAGCTCCCTCAAGCACCAGCTCCATAAAGGAAGGGTTCATGAATTCACCTAAATCCCAATGGCACTGCATGCAGGGGGTGGTTCACTGCTAGCACCACATGGCACCACATGTATTCTGTTGAAAGTAAGAGTTTTAAATAACAAGGCCTCGCACAAGAGCTTTATGTGTTATGTGGTGATGCCATACATGTGTTAAGTGCATGAAGGAACCTGCACCACTGACATGTGGCTCCATTCACACACATGTAGCACATGTGCCTGTCTCTCCAGCATCTCTGTCTTTCTTCATGTGCACATGCAGAGCATAGACTGTAAAAAAATGATGACACCACAAACTCCAGTCCAGGTAAAAGCAGACAAAACACGCAGTTCAGCTCATGATTCTCTCTGAGTCCGTCTGTAGCTTCTGTCAAACCCAACCGGATCCTCACTTCACCAATTTGAGAGGATGGATGGGTAGGTGACACTGGGTGCTGGCTGATGCCACACTATTACATCTTGAGATCTTGAACCATTGGAAGGATGCTGAACTTATGTTGGCTGATGTCTACACACCCTTAGAAGGGGAGGAATTGTTCTATTTTACATTGTCTCTAACATATGAATAAAGGTTTGTAAATATTCTTTATACTTTTTCTTCTCCTCCTTCACTTGATTCCATCTTGTCTCCTTATATCGTTTTCTTCTTCTGCACAGCAGCTGGGACTGGGCTGTAGTTGAATGTGCTACATACAGCCCACACATCCACACTTAATGGTCTTTTCTACCTCCTCGGTGAATGAGGTGCCATCGCTGCATTCAAATGTGTATTTCCGACGCTTCATTCTCTGACTGGCGCAGCAGGCCCCAGAGTCACACACTCCGGAGCACTCGACCCAGGACACCATGCGGGTCGTCTGACAGATGGTGTATCCTCTCTGCACCTGGTAGAAGTCCCTCACAGGCTCCCCCCGGCACTCGGACTCTGAAACACAGGCACACAGGTGTAAGAGCAACTCAGACTCATGCTGTTCACATCATGCACTGATGCTTTATAGTTTGGTGCATTATTCTCACTTCAGTGAAGGGTGTGGCTATAACTGCCCAGAATTGTGTCTGAGTCAAAAGACTGAGCACAGATGTACCTGCATCGCAGAGGTCCCCTGTGTAACCCCCTTCACAGTGGCAGTAGGCATTCCCCGTGTCAGAGATTTGGCAGCGGCCGTGCTTGCAGGTTAAGTGGCGACATGGGTTAAACAGCTCCCCCTGTTGGTTACAGAGTGCACCACGGTAGCCCTCGTCACACTCGCAACGATATGATTGACTGTCCAGTGAGATACACTTTCCATGGACGCATCTGAGGAAAAAAACAAATGTATCTTTCAGTTATGATACTAAAGGTCTGGCAATAGAACTGGATAAGATAAAGAAGAGATGAAATCAGTCTGGCGTCTCTCTTAAGCACACGTACTTGCTGCCCTGGCAGGGGTTGGTGTTGGGCTGGTCACAGTGCGGTCCACTCCAGCCGGGCTGACAGTGGCACACGGGGCCGTGGAAGCCGTCAGGCTGGCAGATGCCGTGCACACAGTAGATCTTTTTGCAGGGCTCACAGCCTGGTACCACACCAGGCTTCATCTGCGTTTTGGTGAAGTCCTGGAGCTCATTGTTGATGTACAGATTCTGGATACAGCCGTGGAAACTGGTGCCATTCTGAATCTGCCACAGTCGAAAAGCCCCAGAATGAACATCCACGGGCATCCCTACAAACACAACACTCACATTAGTGTTCATCAGTGTTCAGCAGAAACAGTGGCCACAGACAAACAGCAAACAGAGGGCTGTAATGACTTATGGGTAATGATGATTCATGTAGTTTTCAAATATGAAGGTCCCAATGAGAAAGATTTGAGCATCAAAGTCACATCTTTCTGTCGAAACAGAAGTGTGTGTGCAGAGAATACACACTGGGACACATCAGAGATGAAAAGGACACGAAAAAAGAGGAAATGATTAACAGCACAAAAAAATAAAGCAAAAACAACAATTATTGCAATTTCTTAACTGATTATGATGGTGACATTTGAAGTGCAAATAAAGCTAGAGGAAATAGACAAGTATTCTATTTTAATTAGCTAAACAGAAAAATATTTTTAATATTTTTTTCACATTAGTATTGTCAGTAACACAACGCACTTTTGGATCTCCAATGAGTTCTTGAGCATAACTTTACTGCCAGAACATGATGGCTGAAAGTGAATGCCTGTTTTTATAGGTTACCATGGTAATTTCTGATCCTCGTGCTTGAAAATATACCTCAATAAATCAGATTTTTTTTTTACCTGAATATCGACACCTTTCTAAAATAATCGCATATGTAATTTTTTCAGGTTTTTCAGGAAACACAAAAAACTCCCCCCAAAATTGAAATTATGTCATTTTTTTGCCTAAGTAAACTTAAGCAAAAAGTGACAGACGATTATTTTAGGAAGGTGACGGTATGAGAGACAGAGATGTAACACTCTAGGAAGTCACTAGAGGGCAGTCTCATTACATAAAAAATAGCTCAAAACCCAAAGAAAACCAGAATAGTAAAAAAAAAAAAGAAGGTAAAGAAAGGTTGTCACTGTGGTGAAATGGAGTAACAGGACAAGTGCAGGGAGGGTGTGAGGACAGGCTGCATGTTTGGACTAAGGTGGAAACAAAGTGGAGGGGAGGGAGTGACAGTAGTGTAGTAGTTAAGAGTGCCTGCAGAGGAGGAAGGTGTGTTCTGGAGAGGGCCCCTACCCCCCACATAAAGTGGAGCCTCCCCGTTGAGGGGTCGCGCCACCCCAAAGCTGTCCATTGTGGTTGGGAGACCCCCATCAATGGACAGGTTCACCATCTGGTCAAAGGTCACCAGCTCCACCGTGTGGAATTGACCATCATTGATGGTCTCAGTGCTTATGAAAAGAAGCAAGAACGTATGTTGGTCATATTGTAAGAATAATTATACAGACAGTGCAACAATAAGCAGCTTACCTGTAGATGGCATGTCCAGGCTGACTGCCCGGGTCATAACTCACTTTAACATGACCCTGAAAGAGCTCCACAGCAATGTGATCATTGTCTCCATTATACAGGAGAATACCATTATCTTCAGCTGTGGACACCTGCAACAAAATCATTTATCATTTGAATAAGCATTTGGGAAACTATAATAATAAAATACAACATTATTAAGATGAATATGTAAATATAATTAACCTGCAGGGTGATGTTGGCTTGAGGCCAGTTCTGTAGGTCTGACAGCAGCAAGTATGAATCCCGATCTACAAAGTTCACACTGACCAGCTTCTCACAGCGCGGCCCCCCAAACTCGGGTGGACACTGGCAAAGGGCATGGCCACCCTGCTCCACACAGGGGGCATCATTCTGGCAGTCTGCCAGCTCACACAGGGACACCAGTGACGGGGCGACCTCACACAACTGACCACTGTATGATCCAGGCAGCACATTAGTAATGAACACTTTACTGACAGTCAAGAGTAATTTGAGCTGGTTTTACCTGTATCCCTCCAGACAGGCACACGAGTACCCATTGAGTTCATCCACACACTGAGCCCCATTCTGACAGCGGTGCTCCTCACAGTCATTATAGTCTATTGTGCAGTCATCACCAACATACCCAGGAGAACACACACACCTGCAAACAGCACAGATTAAGCATGTAATCCTGCACATATGTGATACGCGCTGGCAGTCGCCCACACTCACTTGGGCCCATTAGATGTGATGAGGCAGGTAGACTGGTGCTGGCAGGGGCTTCGTCCTGGGGCACACACATCCTCAATTTCTTCACACATCTCTCCTGCACAGAAATCACACATTAAAAAAACCAACTGTCAAATGATCTGACAAAGCACAGAGATTAAACTATTTCCTCATAAACCTGTGTAGTAGGGAGGGCAGAGGCAGGTGTAGTTGTTGACTCCATCAATGCATGTGGCTCCGTTTTCACAGTCGTTGTCGTCACAGTCGTCAGTGTTGGTTTGGCACCGTGGGCCCTCAAAGCCCAGTGGACAGACACAGCTATGAAACACAATGGTGTTCAGATATTGTATACATTGCAGATAGGTTTTTGTTGTGCTGAGTGAATAGTCACCTGTATTTTCCTTCTTCATCCTCATCGACTTTACAGGTTCCTCCGTTGGCACAGGGGTTACTGACACAGGCATTAAGAGCAGTTTCACAATTCTTCCCCTAAGATGAAAGTAAAACAAAATCAGTACAATAAAATATGAATGCATAGTTTATCATTAGTCATCTTAAAGCTTTTACCTTAAAACCGGGAGGACAACTGCAAGTGTAAATGTCTATTACATCAGTGTGGCAGATGCCATGATTCAAACATGGATTGGAAAGACATGGGTTGCACTTTGCCAGCACGGCAGCGTCCACCTCATCTATGTTCAAGTTAAATGTAAAGCAGTTCAGTGGATAGACTGGAATAAATAACAGAATGTTGGACGCTCAACTTACCGCTGCATTCAAACTTTTTCGCAGGTGTAGTCAGTAGCAGTTTGCCATCCATCCCCTGAGGACCGGCACAACGGGCAATGCCAGGCTCTTTGTAGCCAGTCTTTACCCAGTCAGAGAGCCACCGCAGCCGGCAGTCACAGTAAAGTGGGTTGGCACCAATGGCTCTGTAAAGCACAGTGAGCACTGTTTAAGGCTAACATGAGCAGATATTAACAGAGGGTCATGATAGTGTAACTGTGTATTTGTAGCATACTTGATTTACATAAGGTAATAACTGCTGTAGGTTCAAACCAACCAGCAGAGGTCTTTACTACCTTAAGACCACAATAGAAATGCAAAAACTGTCAAAATTTGTTGAAAATGTAGCACTGAATACCTGTTTGGGCTGTGTATCACCGTGTTGGGTATTTCGTAATTATGGGAAAATGTGTGAACAGACGGCAATCTTAACTAGTTCTGTCATGGTGGCCATGAATCAATAGCGCTCTGTACTCTGGCTGGGTGCACAAACACTTCTAAATCGATGCTGTTCCATTACACTGAAACACAGGCTCATCTTGCAGCCGGTCCAATACCTGACACTTGACATCTGCTAACATGAAAGCCACTTGACTGTGACTGTGGATCGATCGCTTGCCGTCATCCTTTCTCTGAGCCTGGCAGCCTTGACTTCTGTTGCATTCTCGAATAAATGCTGTGTTTATTTAACTACAGTCAGCTTTCCTATATCCTCCCCCTGCTCCTCTGGCCTGAAACTGATATAGGTCTATTGATTTGTGGCTGTAAGGGGATGAAGTGAAAAGCCTGGATGGCAAATGGGCTACACCAGACTTGTGTGTCAGCTTACACGTGTCCAGAAGCTTTGCCACAGCAACACAAAAGAGGCAAACCTAACAAAGCCTTAAACACAAAATCGAGTTAATGTCCCCTTAATGTCCCCTGATCTTTGCTTGGATCTGTGGCTATAACCTCTGACCTGTTTACAGCTAATGACCAAAACTGTAGGTTCACTAACAAATGAAACAGAATAAACATGTAAATACATTATGTTTACTCACAAGTGGGAAAGGGACCCCACATCATTGAAGATGCCCTCAGGCAGTTCAGAGATGTCGTTGCCATGAAGAGATCTGTAGTAGAAAGTGATTTAAGAGCAAAATATCACAGAAACATGAGAAAGACAGAAGTATGTGGCAAAACAAGTTGAACGGCTGAAAATATACTGAGATGATTTATGGTTCCTGTAATCCAAATCCCAGATCATTACCATCATGTACCCTCCACTGACCGTTCACATGGAGCTGCAGCAATAACAGTCTTGGCTTAAATGAAGACAATGTTTAAACAAACTTTGAAACTCTTTTTTGATCTGTGAAACCACCAAGCAGCTGCTTACACCGAGAGTAAATAACAAACCTAGTTACTGTTTACAATAAAAGTGTATTGTAGGAGGGTCTCAAACAGTTTGACAGTTTTATAGCAAAAGACCAAAAGGACCAGTCACTCAGTATAAAACTATGTGCATGTCGTGCATGTTATGATAAGGCACGCACAACATGCACATAGTATTATATTTGTTGTAGTTTTCATATAATAATCCATCATAACAGTTTCTCAACTCACCTTCACACCCAATACCCACCAGGCCAATTAGCAGCTTATTAATCTTTCTGGTCTAACCACAAGCATCGCACACACAGCAAACGCAGCCAAATGCATAACCAGCCCAGACCACAGACTTGTTTGAAGCTTTGAGCGTTAATGATTTCTCTCAGTTTTACAGCTGTGTAAAGCCAAAGGTGTAGCTTCATAAAGAGTGGAGCTGCTTTATACCAACTCTCTTTCAACCAGCTCGCAGTTTGTTGTGGTTTGTGTGAAGTTTCCATTTACATTTAGGTCTTTATTAAAGACAAACTGATGGCATTGTGATAGTCAAAACTGACTGTTTATTTATAAATAGTATAACCCTTAAAGAGGTATATTACTGATGGAGCAGCATCATAGTTTGTGTTTCCTTTGGACTTGGTCGAGTACTTTTAGGTCTTAGGTTGTGTGGCATGTGTGAGGTGGGGGGGCTCACAGGGCGTCTGCCACACTATTCCAAATTGAAAGGTGGCGTGAGTGACTAAGAGCAGACGTAACTAATGGTAATGGACATGGCTTCATTAGAGATCAAAGCTGAAAGTCCAGGCATCAGCGTGACAACATCAGCTAATGATGAGGAGTTTCACTCTCATTTCACGCTGAAAGGCCTCTTGTGCTTTGTGTTTCGTAATGATCAGGGACTTTATTTGAATCCTGCTGTAAAACAGAGGCTTTGTTGAAGCTTTGTTGTCTGCAGTAAAAAGTGTGCCTGCTATGAGCCCACATGGACGACTGATAATTCTCCTCCCACACACAGTAATGTGCTGCGCTAGTATATGACACATATAGGCATAAAAGTCAAAAGTCACTGAACAGGAGGGCAGCCTGCAATGCAGCAAACAGAGCTGTACCTTTAAATTAACCAACACCATAACAATGTCATATTTAGTGCAGAACAAAATCATGTTTTGTGTTCCTCAGTGACTCTGTGAACAAAAGTGTCCAGTTATTGACACAACTGAAGATACCTGGTGGGTGGTATTGGACTGAGGACACTTCAGGGGTACAAGAATTAGACTAGGGCCTGTTTTTGTCTCCAGGAGAAAACAGAGCAGAGGTTGTGGATGTGTTCTTCAGCTGTCATAACTGTTTAGACTACATGTCAAGCCTCTGGAGCCAATCAAAGATTTCCAACAAGTGTGGTGTCTGTAGTCTAAGCAGAATTATTCATTGCTTTGTATGCCATCTTGTTTTAGAACAGCATGTTAAAAATAACATCATTATTAACTACACAAGGTCTCAAGTGACAAAAAAGCTCTTCAATACATGGTCCATGTTAATAATTGTTAGACGACTTCAGTATATTGTATTAAGTCAACATTTGACAGCAGAAGAAAGAAAACAACTTACAGTAGTCGAAGGGAGTGCAGCCCACTGAAAGCCATTCTGGGGATACAGCGCAGGGAATTGTAACTGAGGATTCTGTGGTGTAAAAATAAATACATGAGCATAATTCATCTGTTTGTGTTATACTGCAACTGCATAAATGACTCTCATGGCTGGTCTTACAGTGTGGTGAGCTGGCTCATATTGGCAAAAGATGAGTTGGTCAGGGAATTGATCTTGTTGTTGCTCAGGTCACTAAGGAGGATTAAAAACATGAGCATTTAGATTGAGACAGAGAAATGTGAGAGACACAGAAGAGCTCAAAACACTTACACCAGCTGAAGATACTTAAATGTGGACAGCTCCTTTGGCACAACACTAAACTGGTTTCCATCCAAATAGCTAAAAGCAGAAGAATATATATTAATAATGCAAAAAACAAAGAAACAACCAGCTTATACAGCACATATACATATGCAGTATATATGGTATAGATTTGTTTAGCTTTCACTGGCTACTCTTTCATTTTGTTTCGTGAGTGGGAGAAGCTGAGCGGGAATTCAGTTTAAAGGTAATAATAAGTAATGATGATGCAGACGGGGACTCAAGATAATGATGGACTAAGTGACTGCTGATAACAAGATGAAAGCCCAGGCCAGAGGAGCACACCTGGCCATACCTGCTGTTACAATGACAGGCCTTAGGCTCATGCAGTATGGGCGTGTACAAGGAAAGTATTGGACCCATTCTGCTCCGTGCTCTTTCCATTGAAAACTGCTCATTAAAGTGTCCTCTCCCTCCCTGTGCTCCTTTGGACAGCCTTTGGCCCCCACACAAATATGCATAAATACAAGGGCCCTGGCTCTCACTGTGAGAGTGACATCAGTGCTAGCCCCCAGGGCACATGTCTGGGAGAGTAACTGCAGGCTTTATGGACTTGTTTCCTTTCCCCTCACATGATGAAATCACCATCTTTTTCTCTGTTTTCACTAATTTACTTGGAGACCAGTTTGCTTTCAACCTTTGTATTATTGTAGAAACACACCAGGGGAAGACATTTATGAAGTTAAAGTACTCACAGTTCTGTCACATTTCTGGGGATGCCTTTGGGAAGAGTGTGGAGGTGCTTGTTACTGCAGCGAACAACTGTCTCCACACAAGTGCACTCACTGGGACACTGTGGCCGAGGCACGCAGCTCAACTCTACTTCGCCTGAAAACAAGTATATAAAACTTTTAGCTCAATATTATACAAAATATCACACTTATTCAAAATGGTGAACAAAAATGTGTGCAGGTGTTGTGAACAGTTATCTTGAGAGCTTTCTGTTACTCTAATTTAGCATTGATCAAAGAAGAGAATGGAGGGCCTGAAGCCAAATAACAAGTCTAACATTCATTCAAGTGCAAACAGACTGACTGGTCAATACAGCAAACAGCTCAATAGCCACAGAACACTATTGACGTGAAGCTTAGGAAGTGCTGAGTGGCAATCTATTCAGTAAACAATAGAAAATCACAAGAGCCATCATTATTCAGATGATCTCACTTTGTGGAGTAGAGTCAATGGGAAGATGTTTATCAGTAATCACAGGTCAGAAAGCGATTGCAAAAGAACTGCCTTAGACTGTGCATCTGACAGCAGTGCTTCATTATTCACAACATGAGGTAACAATTGTGCCCAAAGCACTGACCCTCTTCACAGCGGAAATCAGGCAGAGCCACATCCTGCAGGGGGATCTCTTTGAGGAACGCTGGGCGCTGGCAGCGAGGGTTTCCAGTCACTATTTTCCTGCTTCTGAGCCAATCGCCGAGCCAGGCCAGGCGGCAGTCACAATTGAATGAGTTAGCCAAAAGGTTGCTGTAAAAAAGAAACAGATTTTAAGTACACAGTTATTAGGAATAATTGAAATAAATTCTTGTTAGTCACATCTTACAGTGTTGACAGTGTCTGCAGAGTGTCAAAGGCTCCAGGAGTTATGGTGGTCAGCTGATTGTCGTACAGAGACAGCAGACGGACATTGTGCAGTCCAGTGAAGCTATCGTTGTGCACACAGCTGATCTTATTATTCCTCAGCATTCTAACAGAAAGATCTGCATTAGTATTAGCATTCTATATCTATTTACGTGCCTTTGTTTTTATACTTACAACATACGTAGACCCTCCAGACCCCGGAACATCCCACTACGAACAGAATCGATCTGATTGGCTGTGAGGTGCAGTTCATTTACTGAGGATGCGCCCTCAAAGGCCCCATCTTCAATCTCAGTGATTTTGTTGTTGCTGAGGTTGCTGTGAACAATTTGGCAATCGCAATCAGTATGAAGATAAAACTTGTGCAAAAATGTGGTTTTGTTAAAAATTTAAACTCACATTTTCTTCAGTTGGGAAAGATTTTTGAACACTCCAGTTGCCTCCAGAACTGTGATCTCATTATTATTTAGGCGACTGGGGAAAAAAAAGACTGAAAATGAAGACTAAATTTACAGACAATGCTTTGTTAAAAGTCTACATGTCTTTTAATTCTTTTAGTCTTTGCTTAATGATGAGTTCAAAAAGCAGCCTTACAGTTCAGCAGTGGATGCAGGAATGTGCTCAGGAATCTTAGAGAGCTTCAGGTTAGAGCAGTCCACAACATTGGACTCACAGCGACACTTCAGAGGACACACTGGATCACTGTTACAGGCGTTGTTCAGACGAGTGTCCTCTGCACCTTTAAGATGTAATAAATAATCCACACATTTAATAGAAGTACATCCAGTGTACAGAGGCACACCTTCCCCCTGCAGCCCTGTCCCTAAAAGATGACTCAATGTCCTGTTCTGACCTCACCCGCAAAACTTTAACCCCGGGAGCCCTAAGGAGTCTCTGATGCTCTGAAGAGCTCAGAGTTATTTTAGACAAGTAGGAGCACTGGCCTGTAAAGAACAGCAGCACCGTCAGAGAGAGAGGGACGCCAAAGAAGATTTAGACAGCCGGCTTCAGTGATGCAGAGCCACATAGAGAGAGAGAGAGACAGAGAGAAAGAGAGATCAAGGCAGAGAGAGAGAGAGAGAGAGAGAGAGAGAGAGAGAGAGAGAGAGAGAGAGAGAGAGAGAGAGAGAGAGAGAGAGAGAGAGAGAGAGAGAGAGAGAGAGAGAGAGAGAGAGAGAGAGAGAGAGAGAGAGAGAGAGAGAGAGAGAGAGAGAGAGAGAGAGAGAGAGAGAGAGAGAGAGAGAGAGAGAGAGAGAGAGAGAGAGAGAGAGAGAGAGAGAGAGAGAGAGAGAGAGAGAGAGAGAGAGAGAGAGAGAGAGAGAGAGAGAGAGAGAGAGAGAGAGAGAGAGAGAGAGAGAGAGAGAGAGAGAGAGAGAGAGAGAGAGAGAGAGAGAGAGAGAGAGAGAGAGAGAGAGAGAGAGAGAGAGAGAGAGAGAGAGAGAGAGAGAGAGAGAGGAGAGAGAGAGAGAGAGAGACAGAGAGAAAGAGAGAGAGAGAGAGAGAGAGTGTGGTGAAAGGGTGAATGAAGAAGAGGCAGACACACCGGGGACAGGAGAGTGGCAGCTGGAAGTGACCTGACTTTGAAAAGGTGGTGCATGGTAAAAAGTCTATGCTCTATGTTACATCACTGCTTCTTAATAATGGAGCAGCTTTGGGAGTGGCCTGTGACAGTGAGTGGGTGTGTGTGTTACGTCTGTATCTACATTGCGATTCTGTGAACATTTTATTCCTTTCTATCTATCATCACCAGCATCTTGAACCTACAGAAAGTCATCAGTACAGACAGAGACATCTTCCTGTTCATTATAATACACACAGCCTCTTAAATAACTATTAGACTAACTACCTCTTTATTAATTATGTCCGTCATGAAAATATGTTTTCTACCAGAAAAGACAAACTTTGATCTCAAAATGCAGAAATGCTGGGATAAGCTTTAGAGTCATTTCCTCCATCATAACTGCAGAGTGGAGACACTTTTACAGTTAGTGGAGGAAATACAGCAGAAAAGGATCAGGCTTCCCTCTCCGAGGTGCACCGTGACTCATCACTGTGGTCACCGAGGCTCCTGCAGCGCTCTCATTATAAATACATTATGGACTTCCCTGGGACATCACTGACTTATGTTTACACATTGTGGATTTAATTTGCATAGTTTTCAGCAGATAATATTTTTCCAAAGCATGTTTTATATTTATAAAATCAGAGATGCTCCAAGCCCTCCTTTTATTTTTTTTTATTTGTTTGCTAATTATAATATCCTAAGATCCACTGGTATGAATCTGGGTCCTCTGGGTTTTATTTATTACTAAGTTTTACTTAAGTTTTCTCCCTAAAACACAAGCACATTTTGGTTCCCATTTGTACATCTCTGCCTCCTCATGTTCTCCTCTGTGTAGCAGTGACAGTGATGAGCAGCTGGGGCAGCTCACAAACCAAAATGATGCATTTACTTCCACCAAACTAAGACATATGGCCTCATTTAGTGCTATCTTATACATAAAATATATATAAAAAAATAATAATATAGAGTTATGGATCTCAAAATCAAAAATGCATGAGTGATTAAGTTAATGGAATAACTTGAAAAAAGAATGGAAGATGTTTGTAAGCCACTTACCAGGGATAGTGTACTGCTCTTTGGCTGTGATGGAAAAAAGAGGGTTGGGTGTCAGTGACCATGGCATAGCAGCAATGTTGCTATGCTTTAGTATGTCATATATATTTAATATATATGATACACAATGCATATAACATTTCAAACAGAGCTAGCTCTGTGTTTGGTGGTACAAAAAACATGAATGGATACAGTGGTAAACTGAAAAAAAAAACCCAAAAAAAACCACACACACACAAGGCGTGGACTCATCATATTCAGAGCAGAACTACAGATGCTGAGGTGCAGCAGAGATGAAGGAGAAGACGGTCAGAGGAGGCACAAAGAAACCTGAGAGCCATCAGCCCAGAAAGAGGGAAGCTAACAGGAGGCAGAGGAGGGCAAAAGCCAAAGCGATCCTGGGCACATGATGTCAGCGTATTGTGGTCTGAATGGGAAACCAGACACACTAAGCACTAATGTAAAGTGACATGAGGAAACTGCTAATGAATGTTTAGTAATACTGATCAGAGACCTACAGAAAATGCCAAAACTGATCAGTGAAACAGAAAAAGGAGAAAACCCAGTTGAAAATAAGTGCAGTTTAAAAGGGTGAAGCAACAGTCCGTCTGAAAGGAGAACCTACCTGAGCAGCGGAATTTCTTGCTCTTAATTTGTCCGATCCGTTTGTTGGCGAGGCGGCGAGGGCTGGCACAGCGGGCACCACTTGTCTCAATGGGGTTTGTACGCAGATAGTCAGCAAGCCATTTAAGGTTACAATCACAAATAAAAGGGTTCTGGGCCAGGTGGCTGCAGAAATAAAATATCTTTATTAAATTTTGAATATTAGATATTACAGTATGTGGTCTGCATAATAATCTGTAAATGCTGAGGTTTGGAGTATGGCTTAAAGATTAGGAGCAATCAAATTAAAATACATCAACTTTTGAGACTGGGATACACCCTATACAGTTTTGGGACCTGTTAAGTACTGTATGAGTATATGTACTGTGTTCTGTTGTAATATAACTGGTTTACGGTGAATGATGGGGATGGGTGGGATGCTGTTGTGTAAGTGCATGTTTGATCTGCCTGTGCAACTCACAGTGTCTGTATAGCTCTGAGTGAAGTGAAGGTGCCCTTGGCGAGGCTTTGGATCTTGTTGTCATACAACGAGAGCAGTGAGAGATTCTGCAGATCTTGGAAGGTGTTGGCACGTACGCAGTGAATCTTATTGGCATTCAGCAACCTGGGAAAAAACAAGGAAGAAGAGGAGTAGGGCAGAGGAAGGAGGCACCTGTCATCGCTTCTTTAAACAGCCATTCATTATGCATTCTACTGTATATAGAAAACTATGCACAAGTACTAAGTTTATCTGAAGGTTATAGCTCGTACAGTGAGGGGTGTAATGATTTGTAGGTACTGGGCCTGCAGAGTATCAGCACAAAGTGAGTGCTCTACTTACAGCAGTTGAAGGGCATACAGGCCATCAAACACCCCCTTGGGCAGGTCCGTGATTTTATTTCCATACAGCACACTGGCGAATCACAAAACACACGTCATTTACATAAGGTCTACAACCACACACAAAATACTTGTTTACACAGGCTGCTCTGCAGCTACTCACAGAGAGTTGAGTGAGCGCAGTCCCTGGAAGGCATCAGGAGCAATCTCAGAAATCTGGTTGTTGCTCAGGTCTCTGTTTGAGAGAAAAGCCTCAGTAAATAACTGCCTGACAAAGGAAACCGAAGTCTAGGGTGAACATTACATGATCTGGATGAAGTAGAATTCTTTATTTAAAAGGGTAAATGAAGCACAGCATCTTAATGTTGTTAATGGGATCCTCAGGTTCTATCTGCAGGATAACCACAGCATGTTTATGTATGTGCAACAGTTGAGACGGCAGAGAAAGACGGATGAGGAGAAAGGTAATGGAGCATGTGGACTGAACTCTAAACGACGAGAGACCCTTAAAAAAATCATGTGGTAAAGGAGAGGAATATTTTCTCATTTGGGGGTAAATGTTAAGTAAGAAGCCATTTGTCTTCCTGCATGGCCAGTGACTTTCCTGGAAAAGGAAGCAATGCACAGCAGTGAAAATGTGTGTGTGTGTGTAAACTCTATCCCCGTCCTAGTGTTAAAGACAGGTTCATGTGAAGGTCGTGCAAACCGAGCCAAGGTCAGTGTGTGCGGCTCTTTACAGCTCAGGGGGACTCTCATTAAAAGACATTACACAGGTAAGCACACTGACTAGACTTGCCTTCCCATTATACTGTTTAAAACACTGTCTATATGGTACTTCTCTGAACCATGACAGTGTCTGACATGATCTACGAGGGTGTCTACACATCGACTTGGACACATGACAAGCAGCCGCAGGGCCAGCTGAAACAACACTAACACGTGGCCATGAATTTTTGTTGCTAAATGTGGAATCAGTGCAACGGTAGCAGGTCAGGATCATATAACACTAGCAGCATGTGTGTATTTTATGAAAAGCAAATGGACAAGTGAATTTCTGAAACACAATTGCTCAAGTTAAAAGGTCTGCTTTCCATTTGCAGATTTTGCATTCATCACTGCTGCGCGCCACTAATGTATGTGCAGGATCAAGGTTTAAGACCAACTTTGGAGTCACAGAGGAAAAATGTTTCTCTGTTATTTTAGGATAGTTGACTGTCTGGAGTCAGTTGGGTTTTCTCAATTGCCCGTATCCAAACCATTAAAGCCGCCGGGTCAGTGTCAGGAGAACGAAAGAGGACAGTTTTATTAGTTATTATTTATCCATCAATATGGAAATGTTTTGTCTCTGGAAAGTTTTTAACTGTACAAACTATTTACCTTATGTGAACTTATATTTGTTTGTGCCCAAAAAACCCAAACACCAATGTTGTCCATCTGTGTGTGGCTTTGTTGTGTGTAACTATTAGACAGTGTAACCCTAAATGTGTGGCCACTGAAGCAAATTTGGATCCTGAGGCAGCAGCATGTCAGGATGGGCTCCTGGAGTGGGCCTGTCTTCAGGCTGTCGTGTCTGCCACAGGTTGAACACACAGAGGACAGCTACTGTCAGGGGGAAACCAGGGTAACCAACACAGATGATGACTGCAATGCAAAGTTTTAACTTTCCAATCTCAACAACAGGATTTTTTTTTCCCCAAACAAACAAAATAAATACTTGTTTCTTAGCAAAGGAGCCAAATGTTGGTTCTTTTTTCCAGACTTGTTCACTTGTGCATTATTTAGCCCTGAGGTAGTGTACTGCTGTACTTACATCCTACGCAGCTTCTTGTATGGCGAGAAAGCTCCAGGAGGAATGGACTTGATCCCATTCTGCTCCAGACGTCTAGAGGAAAGAGAGGAGAAAAGCCAATATTATCAGTTAAACAAACAATAGATGTTTCTATAGCAACTGCTCACACTTCCTGACCTCTGGCCTTTGCTGATTGGCCTGATTATGTTATGAAGATCTATTCCACAGCTGTAATGCATACTGGAGTCATAACATCCTCAAAAGCAATAAACAGTGCAGGGCTAAAATGCAGTGGAGGTTGGAAGACTATCTCCGCAGAAGAATATTTTAAGTTTCCAGCTCATGTAAGACTCACAATCTTACTTTTACAATATACTGCTTTATTCTCAAAGCTTTTACCAAACTTTAAACTAAAAAAGCACTTTTGGTTTACTTTTTACCAGTAAAGCTAAGAGCACAGGTTGACGAGAAAAATCTCTGACAAATATTTCAGTGAGACATACACAAATATACATTTGTTCATTTGGGACCGGGCAGTCCTAAGGCGTAATCAGCCTCATATGGGTGT
>KN504714.1:3136-18896 GCA_000787155.1 Scartelaos histophorus
TGCTGCGTGCGGCTCACCTCAGTGCCTGGTCCCGTTGGTGGAGCAGTACCGCAAACGCATGTCCCGCTGCTGACCCCCCTATAGCTGGCTGTCACTTTCTTAACAACATCCACCTAGACTGGACGCCGGGATGAAGAAATGCATTAGGTCTGACTCCCCTGGCAATCCATGGATCAAAGGCTCCTGGGGGGAACAGAGGGAGATTAAAAGCTGCTGCCCAACTTGGCTATGACAGGACTTTGACGGTGCATGGTCTTGGGCATGACAAAAGCACTTTAGGAGTGAGTACAAGGCAGCATGCTCGTATGTCACCTCTAAGCTTGGTTTGGTCACATTAAGCGGGAACACAACTCAGCACAATGCAGTCAATCGGTCAATAGGAGGAAAACTCCACACACATATAAAACATCAATTGCAGTGTTCATACTAGGTATTCTAGTGGTTCATGTGAAGGATAAACCTCCACACATGCTTTGATAAAATGGGACTATGGTGACTGATGGATTACTCTCCGCATGGACTAATAGATGTGCACCTGGGCCACTGCAAATCCTTGAAAATGTACCAAACTGGGATGTGAAAGACAATTCTCTTTATTAGCATCACAAATGGTAGAGAAGGGTCCAGCTGCTACTATTGGGCTAATGAAAAAATCAACAGTACAGTATCTTTTCATATTTATTCTTTTTTTCAAAAGGTATTGTGAGTTGTTTGTATGATGTGAATTTACAAATAAGGTTTCGTTGTATTAATGAAGTATGAACTGGCTGAATAAACGTTGTAAATATGAAGAATGATTACTAGGTCAGATACACTGCAGTAAATTATATAAAATTTTACTGATAGGCGAGTCTGTGAGTGCATGTACTGTGTGGATGAGTGTGTGGTATGAGATCCTCTTTGTGTCAGACTTTTTAAAAAACCTGATGAGGTGTGTATGCACAGCTCTGGCAAATGTGTATGACTGTATTTGCATTTGTTGGCATAGGATTAAGCACACAGGCCTGGCATGTGATGCTGCAGGATGTCCACCTGCTCCCAAACACTTTGCACATAGTCTTTGTATTCTGACAGGGATACATGTATTTCTATTTCTGTGTGGGTCCTTCATGGCAAAGAGAATTTAACATTAATTTAATTTTGTACAAATTAATAAATGATGCATACAGTCTCTGGTTTTGGTCATATTTCTCCATGCATAAAGCATACACACAAAAACATGTATATAGTATTTTTTATTTTATATGTGTGTGTGTGTGTGTGTGTGTGTGTGTGTGTGTGTGTGTGTGTGTGTGTGTGTGTGTGTGTGTGTGTGTGTGCGTGTGTGTGTGTATTTATTTATTTATTTGGTATATAGCAGGTATATTGCACAGTCACTAAATATGTAAGACAAACACAATTTTCAAAACCACAAAAGCAATATTTAATGTAATCCAAAATAAATCTATGTGGCAAATTCAGCAGGTTACAGTCAAAACATAGCTTTGGAAATCTTAGATTTATAAGTACAAGTAAAATATATATTTGTAAAGTACAGAGCAATGCAAAAGCTATTACCTAAACAAAAGCCAAATATATGAAAATGTATATCACAAAGCATTAGTCAAGACAAATTTAAGTGCCATAAACAGTAGTTTGTGTTCCTTGATAGTGTCATCAGTCTAATCAAGAGGGAACTGAGAAGAGCAGCTTTCAAACTCGCACCTGACTGCACTGATGCTGTCGACACTAGGCTGGCTGTTGACCTGCTGGTGTGTGTGTGAGAATGGGAATGTTTCAGAGCGTGAGATGCGGCCCCGGCTCTGAGAGGAACAGTCCACCACAATCTTCATGAACTCTGGAGCTGTGAATCTCCGCAGCAGCCGTGTCCCTAATCCCACAAACCCAGGTGTGCGACTGGGACCTTTCCCAGAATCCATGTCTCCTCTGGCAAATAGCAATTTGTTGTGTCTAGTGGTGGGACCCAGGCTCCCTCTCTTCTGATGTTCTCTCTTGCCTAATATGTCATTATCCATGTCACAACTCTCCTCAAATGCTCTTACAACCGGACACTTGCTGGTTAAAAGAGGTTTTGGCATAGGTTTGTCAGCATCTTTTATAAGGGCTCTAGAGTTCCCTTGGCTGTCCCTCTTATCCAGCAGACATCTCTCATCCTGCAATGAAGCTCTCTTCAATCTACTGGCTGACAGGCCCAAGTCACGGATGTCGCCCTGATATGATTGCTTTCTGCCGCTCACAAGGTCCATGTTAAATGACTTGGCTTTACCCCAGGCAGAGGAAGGCTCTGAGATTTGTTTTTGCTGTGCATTGTCCTTGATGACATTTTCCTGGCTGGTTTCAGGCACAGAGTTCAGTGTTTTAGCAACCCTCACCTCTTTGAGCTGGCAATTTTGCAGTTGTTTGGCAGCAAAAAGGACACTCTGGTCCACTTCATTTTGGCATTTGTCATTTGGAGAAGGTAGACCCCAGCTGTGGCGCTGGTTATCATCTTGAGACTGGCTCCTGGGACATCTGAAGCGGTTCCACATACTATTACTGTCTCCTGTCTTCAACTGCTTTTGAAACAGAGTGGGCAGTTGGTCATCTGTGCCGCTAAACTGTTTGGAAAATCGTTCCAACATATATCTTGGTAGTTTGTTTGGAAGCCGAAACTCTCCATCCCCACTGTTACTAGTCTCAGTGAGAGGCTCATCTGTGACAGCGTTTCTCCTGCAGGGGAAATTTAAAATCTGGACACAATGATTGTGTCCAAAAAAGGTGGCTACCTCTATAGCCGAGTGACCAGCATTATTTGTCCTATCTAGTCTCAGTCCCAGTCTCTTGAAAGCCCGTACAAGAAACTCCAGAACCTGGCTGTGGCCGGAGAAGGCAGCATACATGAGAGCGCTGTTTCCCCAAGCGTCCGTGATATCAGGGTCAGCATTGAACTGTACAAGAAGCTTCACAACATCCAAGTGACCCAACTCACAAGCCAGGCTAAGCGCTGTGCGACCATCTTCATCCTGACAATTCACATCAGCCCCTTTCTCCAAGAGAAGATGAGCAAACTTAACCCGGGAACCAGGGTCTTGTAAACACGCTGCGTGCATGAGCGGGGTGCGACTATTCTCTGTTTTTGAGTTAATAATGCGTCCATCAAGGGCATCCAGAATAAAACGTGCAAGGTGAACCTTGCCTCCGTGCATGGCATCCAGAAAAGTCTTAGTGCCAGAGCCCTGGCGTAAATCTTTAGGTCGCATCATTTTCAGACAGCCACTTGTGGCGCAGAGCTGAGCTGAGACTGAAGAGAGGAGAAGTGTGCGGCGAGTTGTCACGGCAGATCACTGTTGACAAAGAGTGCGCTTACCTCAGAGTAAGCTTCAGTGAGAGGCTGCCAGCGCCTTTATACCTCACTCTCCACATGCCCTCCCCACGTTGCCAAGGAAACAAATGCCTGAAAACCATTATGCAGTGGCAGCATCTATTCAGCCCAAGCACTCTGCCTGGAGAGAAATATAAGCTATTTGGACAAAATAATTACTTCAAGAAATAGCATGCAGTGTTTTCAAGAAAGCACAGGCAGGCCAATTAAAGTCTATTTATGGTTAATAATAACATGTATTAAATATATAAATATGTAACAGAATCAGATGAATGACTAATTATGCTCAATATTATGCATGATGTTGTATTGTCCCTGGCCACAGAAAGTGCTACATGATAGATAAAATATGTTTTGGCATTTCCATGTTATGGTGAAACAAGCCTCATGCATTGTTCTGTCTTTCCTTCATCAAGGTTGCAGCATAAAAGAAAGTACTGAAGACTATTTGAATGAGGGAAAAAAGTTATCATTTATCTGCAAATGTTTTAATGTAACATGTTATGATTTATTGTGCTGTTTTTGTGCTGCTTCTTGAACTGGTTGTCACAGTAAATGAGGTTTTCCTCAATTAACCTACCTGGTAAATATTGAATATATTTGCTTATAAATTTGAATTGGTAAAACTGTGCATCGCTAATACAGTTAACTGTACTTTGACTCTGATCTTTCTAATCAGTAAGGTTACAGACAAGCCTGAATATTGAGCATGTTGGATATATATTTTAAATGAGATTTCCCAAGATGACAGTTGCCTGTGTTTTTACTCAGCTAGAATGAATCAAAGACAAGTGGGAAGACAATGGGCAATATGGCAAACTCTTACTGTTTACATAGTGGCTGCCTCTGGCTCCTCAGCAGGTCAGTGTTCCTCAGGTAAAAGACAGAGTCCATTCATCTTGACATAGAGAGAATTCATCAGTCGACATGACACACTCTGGCGTGGTTCACTGGAGACAGCAGCTCTGTCAACACACATTTTTCATTATTGTTGGTTACTAAGGGGTCACCTAGCTATGGGAACATAACACATTCTGTTAAATAAGAATAGACATATAATATAGCTGCATACTATACAACTAAATGTATGACCTTACCTGGACTTGAACAGTGTCCCATGACGTAATGACTGCAACAAACAACAAACTCTCATAGGAATCGTTCAGAAAATACCTACATTTATTTAGATTATTTTCCAGTAGGAAATAGTAGGCCCGTGATGTTGACGTTAACCCAAAAATTATGAATCAAGTCTCATATCAAATCTAATTCTCATTATTATACGATTAAAAAAATGGTCTACAGTTATTCACTCACCGTGAAAATGAATCGACCTGATGAATGAAGAAATATACTGAATGCTAATAACCCACGTGCTAATTAAATAATTGTATGCGATAAGAGGAAACGTGAGGATGAACTGTTGATGCCTCATTCTGCGCATGCTCAGTGTCTGGTCCCGTCTGTGAACGTCTGATTTGACATTAAAGCGCGTCTCAACATTATTGACTGTATATAAAGATCGTATATAAAGTGTTTTCTGCAGCCTTAAATTTCTTAATTGGCCACTGGGGATAACGCACGGAATCTCTCAAGGTTTGTTCGAGCTAAAGTTGTTAAGTGGAAAGCAACAGTGTCCCTTGGTATGCAGGCCTACACGTAGCCTGAGTTAGCCAACACCAGGGACTAAATTAACCTTCGAACCTACGGTCGGAAATTGGACAATTAATTTAACCACTGTAAATGTGTTTACTTCCAGATACACGGGCCTCCACGGACAAACTGCATCATCCCAGGCTCACCTCATGTGATGGGCTGCTATAAAAATCAGAAAACAAGCATGTAGGTGCAACTTTCCTTCCAAAACGTCAAGGTGCACTAACTTTTCTGGAGAAGTGAACCAACTTGTTACTTTTTACTGTCTGTTACCCAAACTGTATGGCAAGCTATATTTTCATGAGAAACAGGTGACAGCACCAGGTCAAATCAGATTTGTGGAGAGACATCTGCTCTCTGTAAGAATGCACGTTTTGGGGTATTCAGAAATGAAGAAAAAAATGAAATGCAACAAGAAAATGTAAAATTTAGTACTGTATTACAGTACAAGACAGTATAATTATCAGCAAAGCAATAACAGTGCATGGAGACAAGCAGGTGGAAACGTTTTGTACTTCTGACAAAAGAAAAACTATTTGAAATCTATTTGATTAAATATATTGCACAATCACAATTTTAACATATGCATTATGTTTGAATCCTAAAATATGTCAAAGTTAAATAATTTGTTGTGATATAAATTAATACATGTAATGGACAAAGCTATGTTGATACCCTGGATTTAATTTGCATACTGTTTCCTCAATGTTTTCCTCAAACCAGCTATTGTCTTAACTATGTTCCTCAGACAGTTACATAAGACTGTAACACTGGTGCATCTGTAGCTTGAGGAGTGGGACATAATGGGCTAACAACTCCTGCTGAGACACTAAAATAACTAAATCATAGCGTTCACTTTCAACAAGAACAAGTGCGTGTCCGTGCAATTCTCCTTAATACCCTCTGATTTGATACAAGGAAGCAGCATCCTGTGTGTGCTTGTTGATTATAGCTGTTGTTTTTTCCAGGAAAAGGGGTAGCAGCTGGCTTCCTGTCAAGAGCAGAGCCATACTGGATCAGTGGCAAGGTTGAAGTGGGGTTTGAGCATAAAATAAGGCAAATGTCAGGTGAGATCCTGTTACCACTTCAATGAAAGTTAGTCTAAATTAGAAGGAGGAAATCCTGTGGATTTTAAATTGAGGTTTCCCCCACCGGATGTGCAGTGACAGTGGGCTGAATTGGCCATGAGACAGGCCCTTGTCCATCTCTCTTTCTGTTGTCATCAATTATCACCCTGACTAAGGCCCACTAGCCTGTTCTAGCAGATGGTAAACTGCAGGCTGTTCCTTAAGCACTCACAGACACTAATATCAGCTCTCAGTGAGACAGCTGAAACAAACAACTAGTAATCCAGCTGTAACTCACAAAGTTTTGTTTATATAACATAATCTGTGGCCTTGGAGCTGGTGAGTCCAAAATAGTGACATGTAATACAATAGCATTTGTATTAACACATTATCTAATTGGAGACTGGCTAAGACAAGTGAGGGCTGAATTACTGGAAAAGATTCCAGCTCAGCAAAGAATGTATAAAATTCTGTGTGGGAAAATATCCAAAAATTTAGGCTAATCAAAAGGAGAACCTGGAGAGTCTGAGGTAGGTAGTATTGTTTTTGTACAAACGAGAGATGCACATTATCAGTGAGCAAACAAGTGATTATGGGTTGAATGAGATAAATGAAGCAGATAGGAGAGGTGTCTGAATGGAAATGATGTAGTAGAGTTTTTGCACCTGAATGTAGAGCTGTGTCCACTGGCCCTTGAAATCTGGAAGAAAGCCACCTTTCATATATGAAACAGATTTGAGTTTAAACCAAACCATATTTCTAATATGGCAAATATTTCATATTTCTATAAGTAAAGCCCTGTTGATGTAATTTACTTTGGTGAACATGTCCAATGAAATGTGTTCTGGTGCTGTTTTGTCCCTCTCCTTATTTTACCAGCTGTGATGGGAAATTTCTTTTTTGCAATGATGCTGAAGAAACAGACAGCCAGAGAGCACCCTTTCCATCTCCCGTGCGACAGTAGCTATTTGTGGCCTTGCAGTCACGCTCACTTCTGACAGCTCAATAAATTGTACAAATGGATAACAAATGTATTTGTTTGATAGCCTAACTGTGCCTGGACATGTGAGACACCTAGAGAAGTGCACTGTGACATCCACTGCTAAGCCTTGTATTATTTACAGCCATTTGAATGACCAAATTACAAAAAAAAAAAAAGTAAGTGTATTATATAGCTATACTGTTTTACAGTAGTGCACTCTTGAATAAATGCAGACTTTAAAAATAAAGCCAAGGCTTTTATGAAGCTTAGAAAAGGGCAGATGGTGACTCACCTGCTGTAACTGTGCAGCAGAAGGTTAACAAGAGACTGGCTCTGCAGGTTCTGAACTGCAACATACAGGTACCTCTTACTTAATCATTGTTAATATATACACATTTATATGCGTTGTTGTTCCACAGCATTGTACATTTTGAAATCAACTGAAATCAACAAATCAAGTGCATTTGTGAATTCTCTATCAAAGGTTAGCCTTTGGACCATACAAGGTACTTTTAAATGGTCCAAAAGCTGCAAGTGGTAATATAGCTTTTGTGTTCCTCTCTGCTAACTGTCTCACACTAAGGCAGATGCTCTCACCCCTGAGAGGTGCAGGCTCAAATGGAAATATCACCAGGCAACAGGCTGCAGACCATCAAACTGGATGATAAAACACTTTGTTTCATAACTAATTGGCAGATGAGTGGTGTCTGCTGCTAATGTGCCATATTGACAGTGTATTGTCAGTGCATTATGTGTCTGTGTTTATGTATACGTGTCAGCAGAGTTACGTATTTTGGATTTGCATCACAGAGGTGTCTCTCAAACCCACTCAGCTTATACAAGAGCTGAAACACATCCTGCCAGCATACTTATTAGTTATCGTTTTTATCTCATTTGAATCTCAAATGTTTTATTACAAATGATTACGACTCCAAATACTATAATATTACCACACACAAATACTATGTGATTTTACCTCAGTCTTAGGAACAAGAGTGGTGCCGCTTAATCTTGTGAGCATGCAGGCTGAGCAGGTGGTGCATATGTGGGTGGTGTGGGTGCTTAATACACATTCAGGATGCTCTCCACTTCAAGCCAAGATGGACCAAAGAGCATGACACTTGTCTTGTGCACACAAAGGGAGAAAAATATGTAACTGTGTGTGTTCCATATTTTAAATGCGATTCTAAACTACACCATTGTTACTGTATTGTATTGATTTGACTGTAGTAAATTAGATTGTGGTGTCTATGGAGTATATAGCATCACTGTCTTTTTTTCTACTCATTGTCAGCTAATGTAAGGATCTTAGGAGGTTAAGACATCAGTCATCTCTTTACAGCCAGTCCTCTTTTCATTTTGTCTTATATAATGGACAGACCCCAGTGATTCAGGACTGACTGCTCTCACATTCAGTAGCTCACAGTTCATCTGTGCATGAGGTGGCAGGACTCTCAGGCACAAGCTGTCTCCCCCCACAAAAATACTCTCAAACTATCTGGCCCATTCAGATCCCTCAGAATGTCTCTAAAACCATGTGACTCAGGGTGCTGCACCTCCTGTAAGTCGGAGAAACCGGACAGATTGCTCTAGCTTGAGTCAGTCAAACTGTGCTCATTAATAAATGGCTGCAGCGTGTGTGTAATTGGAAAGATAAATTTCCAACAATGAGCGCAGCCTCATTCATTTGATTCATTGTTTGTGAATGTACAATTAGGTTCTTGGGCTTTTTGAGTGTTTTCAGGCAAATAATTGCTTTTTTTTCTCCATGTTCTGCTATTGATACAATTTTTTGGAAGAGCTCTTGATTCATCCAAGACCTGAGGGGAAAATTAAGTGGTATTATGAGGCACCGTGTGTCAGAATGTACCAAATCACAAAGAACAGGAAAAGTTTGATGCACTGGGGGGGTCACAGTGCCTTTTCATTCTCTAATCACAATGAACACTTCCAGTTTCCAGGGCATCGTGTTTCCAAAAAAAACAAAGTACACACAACTGAAGTTTATTTTTGACATATTTTATGATTAAGGCACATTGAATTAGTGGTTTCTTGCTTGTTCAATCTCTAATAACCTTGATAATGTAAATAATAACTACTGGCAAATCTTTAGTAAGCTCTTCATTGCAGTTGACACACACTATAATTTTTAATTTATATTCCTAAAATTAACTGTCTGGAATTGTTGATTGTTGTTTCTAGCTATTTATAGTAATAAATCACACAAATATATAGGGGGGAAAAAGATGCTCTGTATATGGCATTTACTGTTAAATTTAACTGGAACAATACAGTATTATTCTGATTAAATGGAAACAGAATTGAGACCATAACTTGCAATACATTACAAACAATTTGAATACAATTACCAAATTAGAAAGTTTGTCCTATTGGACAATGATGGAGTGCTTATAAAACAGTCATCTTGCTGATTGCATAAGAGGGTAGAAAAGGCATTAAAAGAATTACAGTTGGTAAAATATAATTAGACTGAGAAACTACCAAGCAACAGACTATCCAACGAAAACATCTCCATAGACACCAGCCCCATCCACTTTTTTGGCATTCTGGTCAACAAGCTCTGGGAAGTGGCCCCCTACACACACGTTAACAGCCTCGGACACATTTGCAGATAGTGTATTCATCTTCTGCTGCTGCTCCTTTAGGGCCTCTTGATTGAGCTGTGGAGGCAAAGGTCAAAGGGTAAACATGGCCTGTATGGTGCTGAACAGTATGACACAATAGAATTTACATTGACAACCTCACTTGACCTTTTGATTGATTGAAAGTTCTTGGATTGGCACTGTGGCTCGCATCTTGTGTGTCCTCTTTTCTTTCCTATTTTTTTCTTGATTTCAAATGTTTTTACCACCATCCATCTGGCATTCACACGTCAGCATTTCTACTACCTAACACCTCTTCTTCTCGTTTTTTCAAGTATCAAAGTTAATTGGAAGCAAGGCATTGTCACCAAACGTGCTTTGACATCACTTCCAGCTGTGGAGCGCCTCTTGTACTTTCTCAGTTCACTTATGAATGCCTATACTTGCTGTTTCTCACTGCAGTCTGCACTTGGTGAATCAGCTGAACTGACAGATGGCCACAGTGACAAATAGGAAATATTCTGGCACACTTTGTCTTATTGAAGAAGGTGTTTGTTTATGGTTTGTATGCCAGAAATTTGTCCACAATCATGCACAATGGTGCTGAGTTGTTTTTTAGTAGATGTAGGTGTTTTTAGATGTAGCATTGACTCAGTTGCTCAGTATTGCACCAGTTCAACTGCTTATTTTTTAAATTGGCAGGAATGGACCAGAGAATAAATGATCAGTTTTGGCACATGCCTAGACTATATATGAGTCGGGAAGATTATATTGTGAGGATTTTTGTGTTTCACTTGGTAAGACATTTATCTCTGAACTTAAACATGTCCAGCGGGTTTGAACACAATATTGCATAACAGAGCAAGTGTCTTGGAGGTCTACTGATACAGAGAGAAATGTAATTTTGCTGCATTATCTTTACATGTGATAGTAATGCCAGTAAAGGCCAGATTGTACTTTTATACTTTGATCCTCTTTGATTTCACTATGGTGATTTTATGACCACTACAAATTATTCAAACGGAATAAATACAATTATTCAAGTTATTTTATATGCCCTAATTATGTTGCTATTGGATGAGTACCTGGTTGGTCAGGCCTTTGATCTCCTCTAGTGTGGCTTCCTGTTTCTTCATCAGGGCCTCTCGCTGAAGATTCACATCTGTGGCCTAGGACAGTGTTTTAATACAACAAAATTGATTAGTGGTTTAGGTTTAGGGTGTTGGATTGTGTCTCTACTGTATCAAGTGTGAGATAAAGTCTGTTTACAAGTCTATAAGTGGTTTGTGGGCTCATGTTTCCCCCTGTGAGGAAATGTGTGCATATCTGGACAGGAAAGCACCCAAGAGAGGCAACCAAAGGAAGGCAATCAATACAGTTAAGAGCCAACAGGTTGGGCCTGTCCAGTTCAGTTACACAGCCATCAGTGCAGAGGGCCATTCAATACAGAGGCTGGGCTGATTAAACAAGTGATTGTGTTATAAATACTGGCTACAATTAATGGTCAGGAGCTGATTAAGTGGATCAAAATGAGCTGCAATGTGACCCTAATGTGAGCGTGGAACAAGCAATTGGCAGAGCCCAGTCAAAGTCGATGGCAGAGGATCAGGGTGAAGGGACTGGGTCTTTAACCCTGATACAAGAGGCTGAATGTTGATCAGCCAACATGAGTCATTGTGCACACATGGATTAGGCAGGCCTCTGTAAACAGCTTCTGTGCAATGGGCAAACCCAGCCTACGGTCAGCAATGTTGCACTTTGGGTAAAGTGTACATGTTTATGTTGTGTGAGTGTATGGCGAAAGGAGAGTGTTAATGTGCGCACATGTATCAAAGATATGTATGACCGCATGCCTCAGGTGCTCTTTCTCTCTGTGCTGTTTTGTCAGACTCTTTGTAACCATAGTTACACAGAGCAGTGGATTAGTGAATGGTGACTTTAACAAAGAATAAGCAACATTAGTGCAATGTCAACTCAAGTCAAAACACTGGTTTATACTCACATCAGATAGACCATTTTCATCCAGATTGTCTGTACTCATTGCCTTTTTCATCCTAAAAAGTATCGTGTCACATCAATTTAATTATTTTAATTTAATCAAAACAAAAACAGGGCAATAGTATATCTACGGAAGCCCTGAGCAGCAAGTGAAAAAAAGAGGCATGTCATTCATTTGGACATGCCCCATGTCATTCATCCAAAATGTTTTTCTCTTGCCTTTTTTTCCTTTCATCGCAGCAATGGCACACAAAAACAGTTTATGGCTGGGAAAAAAAAAAAAAAAAAAGTGTTTCCCAGCATATTTGTTTAAATACCAAAGGTCTGGCAAGCCACTGGAAGGATAGCTCAGGAGACTCACCTTCTCCTGTGTAGTTACTGAAATCCCAGTCACTATAAAATGTAGCCTGATGTGCTCCTAAGCTCATGGCCATTTTATTTTCATTTTGAAATGGGATTTGTGTGGATCATAGAAAGTCTATGATGGTTATGTTATCACAATTTCTATTCAATTTATGACTCTGTTTAGGGGTGGCGCTGTCCCCATGGTTAAGTTGCATACAGGCTATGGCGCGTGCATGCTGTTAGGTGCTGATGCTGGATGAAAGTATATGCCGCATGTTTGTCCCCAAATTCCCTTTCCATGCATATTTGCTCCAAAAAGTTGCTTGTGAATGTTGTAATAACACAATTCCATCGTCACGAGAACACGCAAAATGTCCGCTCCCCATGGCGAGCAGCCGCTCTGCGCGTCAGGACACACCCTAGTCCCACTAAAGCCAGAGAGGCAGTGTGGCATCCTCTCTTCCATTCTGGAGCAATGATCCCCGCTCTCGCTCTGACTGCTCGGTTTCAAATTGGAGTAATAGGGCCACAGAAAGACAGCAAAGCCACGATCTAAAGCCACAATCTGCCCGCGCCTTTGCTTTGCGCAGCACCGGGTATCTGGGCCCAGAAAGAAATGAGTTTCACTTGGCACTTGAGTTGTTGGTGCAAAAAAAATCCTAAAAAATATATATATATATTTTTTTTTGCCCATTGCTGCAGACAAGAAAAAAAACTGAGTTGGTGCAAAAAAACAAAAAAACAAAAAAAACAAAAAACCAACAACTTAGAAAATAGAGTCCAAATGACATGCTTCTTTGTTTCAATTGCCGCTTTGGACTTCCATACATATCTGTTCAAGCACATTTAATAATAAAACATAGAGAACACAAGCCAAACTAACTACTTACTTTGAATTTACTTTGCCCTGAGCTTTCTTCTTCTCTTTGGCTTCACTGTACAATAAAAGAATAAAAATCTTTACTTATGCAGTGACAATTTAACAGCGCTTTGACTAAATGAGTCAGTAGCTGCCATGTGTTCCTTATTATTACTCGCATTTGTCAAAAATGTACCGCATGGCCTATATGTTACATTATTGTATACTTAAATTGTAATTCTTGCTATAATTCTGCCTTGTATTTTTTCTTTGTTTCAATAAGAAAAGAAATGTGACTGTTTATTTGTGGGCTGGGGGCTGACCACTGCGCTCCTTTGTCCCCATAGGCAGCTGCTCAAACACCTGCAGGATAAGGCTTGTCCCCAGATAACCATCTTCCAGGACAGACGTGGGACAACAAACACCGTCACACTGCAGCTAGAGTTGACGCATTCATCATTTGAGGTACTTTCTGTCTAAAATGTCAGCTACTTCATCGGCCTCACATCACCCACACACCAACATACGAGAGCAAAGACAGGCGCAGTTCAGTGGGCCTGTCCTAGTGTTTCTTGTATGTGTTATGTGTGTACTCGCACCTTTCCAGAGCCTTCAGTTCACTGCTGTGTTTTTCTGATGCCAACTCCATCAGTTTGGACAATCTCTGTTCAGTGAAAAAGGAAAAGTTTCTTATTTGGAAATGATTCTTGACAGTACTGTTACTTCTAAAGTGCGTTCACACCTGTCCTGGTTGCTCATTTGGTTTGGTCCTTTTCTAGTCCAGATTTATATCTTGGGTTTAATCCTAGTTCAGTCCTTATTCTGATGTAGGTAATTGTGAACGCACTCTTAAATAAAATTAAAACTGGGCTGAACTGTGCTCTATATATGTTTTACAAAATGCTAGATAAAGATAAAGTCTTGAGGGTTTTTTGGGTAAAATGAAGTAGCAGTAGTAATAATAATGGCACTCCAAACCTCGGTAGCAAACTGCTCTTTCTTCTTTTTGATCTGGTCATACTGATTGGTCCACAAACTCTGCAGATCATTGGTCATCTTCTCCTTCTGCTCTTGCACTCGCTCATTCGCCCCACTGGAGTCACCCGCTCCTGCCCTGAGAACACAAAATCACTATTCGCAAAAGAAATAGATCCACTGCAGCATTTAAAATGCTGTGCTATTAATGTTTACTTTTTTCAGCTCAGCATTCGTTAGTAGGTGACAAAACATTAAAAATTTAGTTAAAAATTATTACTACTATTGTTAAAAGAAATAATAAAAAGCACTTACTCTTTTTTCTTGACAGAGTTCTTTTTCTTGATGGCCTTGAAGGCATCAGAGTATTTTTGAATCAGATCCTCTCCCTTTTTCTGTAGCTTTTTTTCAGTTTCTTTCAGCTCCTTTTCCTGACGCTTGACGATTTTCACATAGTTTTTGTGCTGTGTCAGTTCTTCAGTGGTCACAGTTTTAATATCTGCACCATCAAAACAAAGTATATTTTGACTTGCTCCTTCAACAATGACATAGACTTAGTGATCATTACCATCAGTGCTGGTGTCAGGCTCCTGAGATGTTCCATTTGTTACAATGGGAGCACTCACAACTTGCTCAGTGGTCTCTGCCTTGGCCTCTTCTGATTTCTCTGCCTCTGCTTTATCTTCTGTTGCCTCAGCTTTTGGTTCTTCTGGAATCTCTTCTTTTGGTTCTTCTGCAGACTCCTCTTTCTGTTCCGGAGGGGGAGTCTCCTCAGACTTCAGTGCAGGTGTTTCTTCTGCCTCAGCTGGTGCACTTTCTGTGGCACCGTCAGTAGATTCTGCCACAGACTCCTCTGCAGGCTGTTCTGGGGCTGCTTCTTGGGCTGCTTCTTCTTTGGGAGGTTCTTCTGCTGGAGGGGAGTCCTCAGCTGTAGTAGTTTTGGTCTCAGCACTTGGGTCTGCAGCTGCTGGTGTCTCTTCTGTTTTTTCTGAATGAGGTGTGAGAATAAAAGTCAGTTGTCATTACCTGTTGGATATTTTCTGCTTGCTCTGTATTAAAGTAAGATTCTAGTCTTATCTACTGCATGGCATGGTATCAAGAATTATTTGCTATGAGTAATGTTGTTGACCTATTGGTTTAGGTTTTTGTTTAGGTTTAGGTTTCTTGTGCAAGAGGACTTTAAAAGAGAATGTAACAATAAAATGAGTATAGCAGCTGTTAAATTAAGTGAATTAATCTGAGCGTACTGATTAGATTATAGCATTTAAAGTGAATATAATGATTTGTTGATTGATATTCTAATAATAAAAATACTTTTTAGTTTGATACCCCTTGCTTGTTCGTACTTCCAACCCAAAGTAGAGGACAGATAAATGTTAAATTTAGTGTTAAGCAAAACATTTTTTGATGCCTATTATAAATAAAACATCAGCACAATAAAAGAAGTTTGCAAAGTGTGGCATACCATATATTTAATAATATTGTAAATGGTTACCTGCTGGAGGGGCTTCAATTGCCTTGGTAGTGGGCACAGGGGCAGCGAGGGGCATCTCATAAGGAGAGACGTAGTCAGCAGATGACTGTGTGGGCACAAAAAGGACAGACGTTTTAAAAGCTCGCTCATCTTCCTGGAGGCTAATGTGTCTTATTAAGGATTAGGAAAGACTGAATTAATTTGAAAAGACTATTTGTTACCTCCTTTGGCGTCTTAGTGGTTTTCTCTGTGCCTTTTGTTGGGTTAAATAAGGCATCCGTGAAGTCTAGGACAGGATGGATAAAAGAGACATTTGAATAATATACAAATAGCCTATTTGTATGAATAGCTAAATATACATGTCCTTATGCTGTGTAAATTAGAACTAGCTGGCACCATGATGAGATTTATAACATGATGAACAAATGGTAAACCTGCAA
>KN504714.1:18922-35209 GCA_000787155.1 Scartelaos histophorus
ATGTAGTCCTTGACCTCGATGTACACAAAGAGAGCTGGCAGTGTGAGGGGCATGTTACTTTCGCTGCGAAGACAGATGTGGTGGAACCCTGCAAGGTACAAAACCCCCAGTGGATTAGAGACACACCTGATCCTCAACACGTCTCTCAAGCCTCAGGCTCTTCAAAGATGTAAATGAGATTTGCTCCAAGTGTATTGATCCACACTGACCTGATTGTATGGCATCAAGAGGAATTATTCTGTGCCCCAAGAATTTACCATTCTCCTCATGAGCCACAATTCTCAGAGATGCCAATTCTGGGAGCAAGATCTGTCAAGAACAATAACATGGTAATGAGATTAGAGGGTCATTACAACTTTAATATAGCCATGTTTTCTTGGTCACACACCTTTTCAAAAACAAAGGGCTCTTCATTCCACACTGGGTTTATGGCATTGGGTGTGGTGGTCCACTTGGTGCGGTATTTTTTCTTGGGGTCATTGGGCAGGCCAATCACCTCTACTTCCACTCCAGTTTTCACATTCTTGTCTGATAGAAACTGTCCTGAGTAAATCTATAGGGGAAACAGAAATATATCTTAGTACATACATACCCTACTTCTTTTTATTTCTCAACACTGTGTCCCATTCGACTGAACCACTCTCAAGGGATATAAATAGCACAGTTTTTCAATCATAGAGAAATACCTAGAACCAGGTATTAGTCATGTGACAGCCAAGGAACACAAGTACAGAACACATTTACAGTGGATTTCTAAGGTAAATATAAAATAAATGTAATATTTTCTGTTCTATAAGATACCAAATACTAAACTTGCCTTGATTGTCAGTGTGCTTGCCACAACTGTGTCAATCCTGTCACAAAAAGGATCAAACTTCTTGTCACTGCGGCGCATCACGTCATGTTTAAGAAGGTACCCGGTCCTGCCGTTGTACTCAAACAAAGCCATGTTGAGTTGCATGGGGAAATCTAAAAATAGACATACTACAGTTAAACATCCTTAACACAAAGAGAAGAGGAGGTTTGGGATGCAAAGCACGTTCCAGGTCTGTATGCTCTAAGTGGAGCAACACTGACCTCCTGTGGAGACAGAAACTCACCTTCACAACTCGCCACAATACAAAAGACTGAACTTTTACCAGTACTTTCAAATATAATTTTAAGACCTTTTTTATTCATATAAATATACATTAAATTTATTTAACTAAATTCATTATGTCACTGTTATATCACTGTTTTGTTTTGTTTTTTTTTTTTTTCTGTACCCATTGTCTGGTAGTTGAGCGCCACCATCTGGCAGCCTGCGGTCCAGAAAGGTTGTGGATTGTAATTGGATGAGTCCATTCGTGTTCCTTTGGGGTAGATTCGACTCATCTGTCTCTTGTTATATCTAGGAAATGCAGTTAAAGAAATTGCTGCATCATTGTTGACATTTTACAGTACAAACAAGCAACTTTCGAGGCACATCTCAAAGGATACTCCACCCATTCAACTGCACTTTTGGCAATCATTGCTTCCCCTTTGGTCTCCACAAAAGACGAGATGACGTAACTCTTGTTTTTCTCTGTAAAGGACAAGTTAAATAAGAATCACAGCTAGTATTTATGATGTAAAACAATTTAATTCCCTTATTAGATTTTTACAAAAAAGTGTAACCATACTTTTAGCATTTTCAAAGGAGACAAATTTGTTTGGCTGGATGTAATTGACTATTGAAGACATAGCCTCATATGCTGTCACTTCCTGTCCAGCTGTGCCCTGTAGGAATGTGACAAGAAGACAGCTCAGTTCTGCATTCGCAAACATGTCAGAGCACATTATTCCAGAATGTACCTCATCTGATGTCTTCATTTTCTCCTCATCCTGCTCCTCTGTCTCCTCCTGCTCTTCAGGATCCTCCTCTGAATAAAACAGATATGTCAGCCATAACTCAGTATAACAGAGTAACTGCGGGACTGTCGAGTACCTGGGTTCTCTGAGGCAGGTGGAGGGTTGGCAGGGTCTGGGGTGACAGCGGTTGGATCAGTGGCTGGTTTCTTGGCCTGTTCTTTGGGCTTGTCATGGCTGCCCTTTTTATTCTTGATCAAGATTTTCCCCATGAGCTCTGATGGACTTGGGATCTGCAGGCCTGGCTTCAACTGCAATACAGTTTGAAGATGGAAATTATTTTAGCAGTTGTTATGTCTTATTGTTTTCTGTCCATCTTTATTTCACGGATTTATCTCACAAGATATTTCTAAGGCAGAATCTTTCTTCCAGTCATTAGTTCTACATGCTTTGCATAAAAGTTTGTTTCTGAAGTATAACTAGAATAAAGACTTGTGCTAAGTCATTGCTCTACACTTCTGTTCTTAGTTGGCATATTAAATAATGACAAATAAAATGTTGTCTTCACAGGCTTAATCCTGGCTGCGTTGCTGATGTTGTTTGGGACAGAGACAGAGTGAGCAACATCCCCCCTCCCCCTGGACACACTCACAGCTGTGAGAAGGTAAGATGGACAGACTGTTGATATAAATTATTTGGATTGGCTACAGAAGGCAAGGAGGGACATAGCTCTCAGTGATATGACTAACTACAAAGTTAGCATACTCTACATAGCTGTCATGCTGATGCAGTTATACACAACTAATAATAATACTAGATTCACTGGAAACTGTGGTGTGTTTAACAAAAGACTGTTATGAGGGATGCCTCTACTATTGTGACTACAGTAGTGGGCTTTGCTGCAATACACTGACAGGGTATTTGTCCAGGGGCTCTGTTAGTAGGGCATCTCCAAATATGGTTTTGCAGTAGTTGGCCATTTTCTCTTGCTGTTTGACCCTGTAACAAAAACACAGCACAAGGTAAAATGCACCAGCTAGTACATCGTAAAGAAAATGTAAATGCATCTATTTTGCTGTTCTATAACATTACTACTCAATGTTTTTAAATCTCCCCTTACGAGTCAACGTGGTTTTCAAACGAGAGGATAACAGGATACTGAGAAGTCTTGAAGGCACTTTCGTTTATAGCTTCAATCACATCCTGCAAAAAAGAAGAAATTACATTGAGGTCAATTTAGATTCCCAGAAGAAAGAAAACAGGAAATTAAAAATGTGATTATAGTTTTGGTGACATATGATACGTAGGTTGAACTACAACAGGTATTCCTCACTGAATCACCTATAGACCTGCCAGTAAGCATAGGGGGATCGCCGTGGAGCCTGCTCAGACCTTAAATGGAAGTGCAATGTGAGAGAGGAGGTGTCTGGGTGCCTCATGTTCCCTTGTATTGTAAAAGCTAAGGTTCAAAGCTACAAAACTTGTCACGATTTCTCTAACATGAAGCTAATCTATATAGTGGCAATACTAAGATAGATTTCAGTCTGTTAGCATAGACTTACTGAGGTTTACAAGAAGCTGTCACTTTGACACAGTGCACAGCCTTTTCACGGGAAACATGTGTTCTGCCAAAGTCTAGCTTTTACAGCATGAAAAAATGTAATAAAATTACCTTAAAGAGGATCTCAGTCGTCATAGTGAAGCCGTGTGTGATAATGGGCTCTTCATCTGGGGGTTTACCTTTCCAACAGTCCAGCTCCAGACACCGGCAGCCGGACAGAAGGCACTGGCGGTACATCTCAGGAGAGGATGGGCCTGAGAACTGACCCGCTGTGTGAAAGCAAGAGGAATAAAACATTAAACATCATCCTGAAAGTAATCACAGTGTCCCCATTTGCCGGTGGTAACCTGTCAGGTAAGTGTTGTGGGAGGACTTGACGAAATAGTGCGGTAAAGGCTGAGTCATGTCGTGGGATTTGGCCAGTCTGTCCTGCACTACGACTGAAGTCTCAGATCCCATCAGGTAAAACAGAAACCCCTCTGGAGAAATCAGGCCTTCACAAAACACACAGATCTTAGTATTTGTTGAGGTATATTATATTTGATACTACTGTGCTGTAAAGTGCAGGACCTCTGTTTGCATTGCTGGAGACGGGTTCATATTTGTCAATCAGAGCTTTGATCTGGTCCTGTCGTAAACGAGGAAACAGCTCTTCGTTGAGTCGAGAGTCTCTTTGCTTTTCGTTGAGGAACTTGGTGAAGTTCTCCTTGGTCATGGTGGGCTTGTTGGAGCTAAAGGGACACCAGTAACACAATGTTACTATGTGTTACAATTCATCTTGATCACATGTCTTTCCCACTGAACATTTACTTACTAAGATGTAAAGATCTCATAGATATCAGGCCTTGGGCAAAGGTGAGTTATAAATGTCCTGAAGGCCGCCTCAGTGAATGCATCAGCCTTAATGCTTTCATACTTCAACATAAAGCAACATAAAGCATACTCCAGTTTACTTGAGTATTCTGATATCTAAACATAGTCTTATGCTAAAGAGGAAACATGTCTGACCTTTCCTTTTGGGAGGTGTGCTGCTGCCAAGGCACCTTCCACCCTTTTCTTATCAGCTGGGAACATCTTGTAGACACTGATTAAACATAGAGGGAGCACTTACTGTATGTAAAACATGCATTCGACAGCAGTGCATACTCATGCATGCATTCAACAGCAGTGCATACTCATACACAGAGTAGTCCTTACCGTTTCACAGGTATCTTGCCGTCTTTGTTGGTTTGGAGAGAAAGGCACACGTATCTGAAATTGAAATGATATAAAACATTGGACTGTACATTAAAATGTAAGATCCTTATCACTCACATTTTGTCCAAGAAGACTTGTCGGCATGAGTTGTTTCTTGCAGCATTGTAGGCAATTGCAAGTATGTCATTTGCCCAGTTCTGAAAATGCAAATGAGACGTATTAGAGACAGTCTAATAATATGTTAATTTTATAAAAGTTTTTGACAGTGATAATCACCACTAGAAGGGCACTAATATTGCAGTACTTGCAGAGAAATTGGGTTAATGGCTATTGATTTAGAACAGAGCTCAAATGAGTTTTCATTGCAGATGATTGAATTAGGATACTGCAGTCATAAAGTCTAATAAGGTCTAAAAGCCAGAGAGAAGCTGACTAATGACAGGAAGTGAAGCCACACTGTGTAATGGCTGGTGGCAGTGGTTGTTTTTGCATTAAGAAGTATCAAGAGGCAGGAGTCAGAGCAGGAGAGGGAACAGTGTCCTCGAATCACACAGACTGAGCTGTTTTTTACCTGCACCACTTTCTCTTTGGAGGCAAAGAAGTTGTGATAAGTGAGATTGACCGTGTCCATCCCTGAGACTATGGTCAGAGTTTTAGCCAGATGGTTACTGTCTGGAAAATCCATGTTGAAGACATTGCGCACTTTTGGGTGCTGTGGGCACAGAAACATAAAGAAGAATAGTTTATTAATTATATGTTTCTGACTTACAAATATGTATTCAGTTATTAATTGAATCATATCATTCTGAATACATATCTGAGAAAATTTTTGCACATGTTGAAAGGACCATGCAAAGATATGCATATTTTCAATGGCTCACATTATATAACACATAGCATGTTAACATTGCCACGATTTGTTTGTGTATTTTCAGTCCTTTGAGACAACAAATCATCACACTCTCTCCCCCAAACCCCTCTGAGCTTTGAGAACATTTGAGAACGTGCTTGTTTTAAAGATGGGATCAAATGGTGCATAAGTGGACTCTCTACGGGGGCCACAAGCAGAAGAACCCACTTCTGGGCACAGGCCTAGCTCAGAGGATGACTTTGGGTTGTGTTCATTTGTTTGTCTGCGCTGTATGCAGGAGGTGTACTTTAACAGTTTTGCATTGCAAATGCACATTCTACTGGGAAATAAAGGAAATTGATTCTGAGTTTGCCTAAACACACTGATTCTTAATCCTCCCCTCTCTCTTACATATAATATAATCCAGTATACTTTACCTTAGGAAGTTTGGCATATTTTCCAACTCTGGTATCCCTGATTGTAGCCACATCCAGCAATGTGGTCTCCTATAAATAAGAAGAAAAACATTATTTGAACTGAAGTTTGTTTTTTGTAGAATTTAGAAAAACACTCCTCCTATTTACATTATAGTTTTACTTATTCAGTCATGATCATTAAGTACATTTAAAGTAAATAAAGGACTATGGCAGCCTTAGTTCTTGTTATCTGTTTTATATGATTACCTTGCTTTGATTGACCCAGTAAATGTAAAATCCTTTTGAATCCATCTTCATAGTGACCGGACTTGTCTTGTTGGAATCCTGTCATTTAAATTTGAGTTTAATTGGCATATGATTTAAGTAAGAATTAGTATTTCACATTCGTCACTGGTACATTATTTATCCATTTGTCGTATAGTTTGTATAACATTTTTAATCCTTCACTCACCTCTGACCACTTTGTGAAGCGCTCTCCTTTAACGAGGTAGTCCTTCACCTCTGGTGGATCCAAAAAATATCTTTTTTTATTCATCTTGCCAGTTGGAGTTTTGTTTTTACTATTCGTAAAAATGTATTTTAAACCATGTTTGCAACTACCACCTTAACTACCCAAATGTGAGCGCTCAAAGACATCATCAAACAAAGTTCAGGACGCACCCCGACAAATATGCCTTGCAAATGAATCTCACAAAGTCACGTGACCACAGGAAAATGTTCACATCTAGACAGGAACAAACAATTACCCCAGGGCAGCTATTACTACCTTATGATCACTGAATATGGACCGAATGAGTAACACATGGTGAAGTACTTTGGGTTTGAAAGGCGGATTATGTCCAAGTCATTATTATGATTTATTATTATGAAATATGAATTATTCTGAATATATTATTATTATGAATTATAGTTCAGTGAAAATATTGTTGTAGATAGATTATAGATATAATATGATGTATTGATATTAACATGCATTCTCACAGGCTATTTTACTTGGGCTTATAAACAAATTATTTGGTGGTTTCTTTGTTTTTGGCCAGGTTTGTTTCCATGACAACCAGGCATCTACAAACAGGTATCTGGGCTTTGCTGGGACAGTGCAACTTTGGCAACACCCACATCCCAACTTGTGATCCCGACATTAGTCTTAATTTACCTAAACCCATCGGAGGGAGTCACAGGCATGTCTTCAGTTTGATGCTGTGATTCATTAAGGCACAACACTGACAGATATATTTGGATATCATTTAAATATGGCTTCAAAACTGACTAGGCTGCTGGTATATTCACTCACCACAATCCAAACCGCATTCATATTCTTAATAACCTGCTTTGATGGTTGGTCATGGTTTTATAGACCGTCTTTTGCAAATAAAGTTTGATAAACTTAATTTAATTCATAAAGGGAAAGTGATGAGCTGTGGCGCCACACAAAACTGCCTTTACATAAGTAACGACACTCCGTTCATCCATTACTTAAATTAAAGGACAAGAGCCATAGTTTCTTAGCTTAGTTTCATAGCTGGCACAGGAGCTTCAGCAATAACGTCCAGGTTCATAGTGTGTCAAAATAAAACATTTTTGGAGTTTTTTTTTGTATTGTTTTGTTGTTTTTTTTTAAACAGTAAGCCTTTGAAGTAGTTGAGAAAACTCATAGCTTATATTTATTCGCAAGTACCCTAATAACCCTAATAACCAAGCAGGTTTCACATTTAAATATAATAAACATATATATTTAAATATAATAATACAATGATCCAATAGAATAAAGCCGGGTGAGTTGTGTGCAAACAAACTTAGACGTAATGTCCCAGTATCACGCACGCACGTGTGAGGCGCGCTCTGCAGTGATTTGTGCTTCGGTGCGAGTTTGTTGTGAGGCTGCAGCTGCTGCTTCTGCTGCTGCAGCTGCTGCAGCTGCTGCTGCTGCTGCTGCTGCTGCTGCTGCTTCTGCTGCTGCTGCTGCTGCTTCTGCTGCTGCTGCTTTAAGAGCCACCGCCCGCCCCCTCTCCAGTATTTTTAGCTGAGCCAGCCACTTCATTTAGTGGGTAAGACAGACAGTTGTGGACCGTGTGATCTCACTGAATCTCTTGAATAAATGACATCAAATCGCAGATTGCGGATGCGCCTTGGGCCTACTCTGTCAACTGTTCGTTGGAAATGTCTCTGGGGATAAACATTTGTCCTGCCGCTGTCGGATGCTGAGACTTTGGATGCTTGATGTCCATTATGAAACGCAGTGGTGCACTGGCTGCTGCTGAATGCGAGGCGCAGTGCAATAGGATCAAATGAATGACAGCAGCGCGGTGTAGCTACGAAACAGCGCTGCGCTGAGAGGACGTGTTCAAGGTGGTCCTGCATCTCTCTGCCGTGGCCCCCTGCTGCCTGTCTTCTCTTGGACTGTGGATAACAAGAAGCCTTCAAGACGGAGGGGGTGGTGGAGCATCGAGGGAAAAACAGGGGCAATATGAGAGAGAGGGACTTCATGCCCAACATGGAGAGGGGCAAACCTGCCACTTACACGGGGGACAAAAAGGCTAAGATGGCAGCTAAGACGAACAAGAAGTGGGTCAGATTAGCCACCGTTTTTGCCTATGTGCTCTCGGTGTCCTTAGCAGCCATTATCCTGGCCATTTATTACAGCCTGATCTGGAAACCGACCAGCGCATCTTCTTCTGGGGGTAAGCAAGTGCTGGAGGAGGTCACCGGGAGCCCCAACATCACAACCAACGTGTCCACGAGCAGCAACGCGTCCGAGTGGAACTCTACTCAGTCCGGACTGTCCCTGAACCTAAGCAGACAGGACCCTGTCACGCACGCCTTTCTGTGGGATGATAGAGCCGAGACAGCGGCGCAAACTGCGCACCCCCAGCAGGAGGAAGGACTGTTCACGTCCTCCCAGGGTCACACAACCGCGGAGAATTTATACCCAAGCGGTACACATCCAGGAGTAAAAAGTTACCCTGACAGAGAGGGGACGTGGACACCGGGTGAGGCAGAAGAGGACAATTCGGAGCACACAAATGCAGATTCTACTTCTGCTCCCCCAACATCAGCAACGAGAGGAGGCTGAGCAGGCCTCCTGCCCAGCACATCCTCCGCACTCCGGACATGGAGCGTTTAGAGCGCCGCGGGTCGGATCACAGCTCTTCCTCTGGAGCTCCTTGTGGATGCTGGACTACACTCACTGTTACTGAGACAAGAGGAGACCTTCTACGAACACTGTTCCCTGTCGACACTATGCGTTTTGTTTCCAGGCCATCTGTATGCCTTAAAATGTTGGCTTTACCTCGGACACCTGAGGCCACTGTCCCATACCCTGCCTGTACACGGACATGTCATAACCTTACCCCACCTCCATGCATTTGGCTTAGGCTACCCTAATACTGCATTGTTACATTTAACATAGGCTGTGTTACCGTTTGGATCTGACCTGGATTCCCAATAGAAGACCCTGCATTATAAGTTATGCTCAGGTATGTGCATATAACCATGTAAATGTATTGTGTATTAAACATGTACAGGGCTGGTGTACAAAATATTGGCCTTGATGGACTTCTAGTGTAATTAGCAGGTTTTTATTAATGTACACTAGGTACAATATATGACATGATACAAATAAACATCTTAGGATTTTTTTTTTCCTTTTTCTTTTTTATGGTTTTATAACACTTATCTGTAAACCATGCCCTACTGGAGACATTATCATGTATGTTAACAATATTATATTTATTTAGAGCCAGAACGGAGAATATATATTCAAATAAATGGAAGGTTTTTACCTCACACCTTACATGCTTTGTTTTCAAAATCGTCTTTGACCTACTTCAGGTTACTTCAAGCCCACATTTATTGATTGTTTTAAAAATGGAAAGTTCAGGACTCATTCTGCCTAAAATGCAAATTGGTGACAGCTATTAAACAACTATTTCCACTCTTCTGGTGCTGTGCATAGAAACATACATGCTGGTGAGCCATTCTTTATAAAGCATTTCATACAGTTACATGTGGTGAACTCTGAAGTGAAAACAAGCCCATACCTGTGTGCACTTTCACAGCAGTAGCAGCATATGAGGGAGGCGTATTGATTGGAGAGCTCTGTTCTAGCATCGCACAAAACACAGAACATATTACACAATAGGGCCCCATGCTATTTTGATCCAGCACCCTCTTCTGAGCACACTGTTTGGCTGAAAAGGTTGCTTTCTTCTGTCGTTCACAAGCATCATTCAATGTGACATTGGACCCATAATGGCCTGATTTTCTCTTTGATGCACACTGTGTCACTATTTGTCAATGGGTGGCAGATTTTCAGAACCCTTGCCAAGGTATGTAAGTCTTATGGCTTGAACAGGAAGTCCTATTCATCAGTGAAGACAGTGTGACCATATGCGGCACAAGGGTGTAATACACAACAAGTCAAGGCAAAGCTGTCGGTGCCTGCTGCAGTGGCCCTTCCATGCAACACAGGCTGACAGATTTGCAGTTTCCAGTGACTCTCCTGGATGCGTGTGATATATGAAAGAACAATGGACGACCTATTGATGAAAGAGTTCATCACAAGTGACAGTTATGGCCTGGAGTCAGGACGTAGCAAGTGACCTTATGACTCTTTAAGACAGTTGCCAAGATGCTCTATTACATGACCTAATACCAGATGTATTATGCCTTACATAAAGGCACATAAAAACAGCAGCTTGGATTGTTACGATGTCAGTACATTTAAATTAGCATCCGCCATCAGATTTTATGTGAAGATTGACTGATGACAAGCAGAGGGTATTTCGACAGCTAGATAAACTCAAGGTCCCAAAATGCTTATGTGAAGCATCCTCATAAATTCTAATTCTAAATTTTAGTAGGGTGCAACAAAAGGTCAGTTGCTAGTACTTTTTGCTAATCAAAGATATGGAATACTACAAAATATAGTTTAAAAAAGTACAGATTTTATTAGCTTAACTTAAATAATAGTTCATATTTTAAAAAGTCTACAATAGCGTAAGTTTGTATTCATTTTTCTTTTAATTAACTTGTATTACAACAACTAAACAATATATGATTATATTGCATCAACAACCCAAATAAAATAAAATTCCTAGGTATTATCGTTTTACTATATTTGCATGCATAAAGCTCAGCAAAATATTAATTGACTGTAAGCTATAAAAATGTACCTTTTGCATATGAGGTTACATAAAAATAGCCACACTTAGTGTAATTAAGTTGGCTGTGGAGGCGTGGCCATCCTGTCCATTCGACCCCATGTCTGAAGCTGAGGGGGGTATGACTGACAAACCCAGCACCAGACTGTAGAAGGTTGTGTCAAGGTTGTGATGCCTGTGAGACCTTATTTTTAATAAAATTCCACCCATCAGGGATAATGAAACACCTCTAGTGCCAGAGACAGGGATTAACCCTCTGAAAATGACTGTCATCAGTGGGAAAGTAAAACAGGGCTTGTGATCTTAACAGGAGGTGTCTGTGTGGGGCTGTCGGTACATAATTAGGATTCGTAGTTTGCCCAAAGCCACTAATTATCTGGGAAATTTGTGCAGCACAAACTCAGTTTAACGGAAGCAAAATTAATCTAGCTTTAGTCTGGATAGCAAATTGTCTTTCAGATTGCTGATTTACTATATTACATCCAAAAGCAACGAACGACTGACAGGATGCTAAAAGATGTTTTGATTTTTTGAGAAATGATCTATCAGTAAATGCATCTGCTTAACACAATGCAGTATATGGTACCATTTCAACATAGCATCAACAACAAGCGCCATGGCAGAGTAAAGCAGACATAATTAAAATAGTATGGCCTATGGGAGGTCCCACCTGTGCTGGGGAAGAGCTGTTTGCAAAGTAACAGGCCAGCAGGGAGTTCATGTGAAATTAATCAAATCACACTCGTGTCCAGGCAGTAGAGATCAGGCCCAATGGACCGTGGCCTGTTCTAATACACTGCTTATACAAGCATCTATTCAACATTTCTGTTACATCTGTGCTTTCCCTGTGGAGCTGTGATTTTGAAGAGGACACACAAATCCATCAGAGAATTGATCTGTAAACATCTGCACGAACATGCAGCGAAAGAAGAAATCCAACTACGCCAACCAGTACTGAAAACAAGCTTTATTGATAGTTCCATTCTACATTGTTCTACAGAAAATTAGGCAATGTGCGCTTTTTGAAATTGCACAAACAAGTGAAGGCGCAAATCACACCTCTTACACAAGAGGGTGTAAAAAAGAAAGACACTACAGCCACCTCTTCTTGCCATTAAGAGTATTTTAGTGCCTCTGGACGGCACATTTAATCCATTTAAGTTACAACTGAAATGTGGAGTAAGAATCCTACTGTGTGACAGCAGACTAGCCTTTTGCATGTCATGTGCGCTCCTCCTCGACCCCTGATTACATTTTAAAATAATCACAAGCTGAAAAGGTCTACAGCCACTATTTAAAGTGACAGAACTGTTTACTATACCAGGCTATTTGAGGACGAGAGCTCTGAAGACTTCCTATCAAAGCTGAAATTTAAGGCTAAAACAACATAGTGTTAGGACAATAAATTAAATATCAGTACATTAATAAAACAGTAACAGTTCATCCTTCATAACCAATTTCAAATAAATAACATTTCTTCTCTGCTCAGACTGTAAAATATTACCTCGACAAACTTGTGTCTAAAAAGCAAGGCACAAAGACTGAATACTGATGTGTAAGCTTATTAAAATAGTTTTCTCTTCAGTCTTGACAGTATCATTTCCATTAACAAGTGCAATAGAATCCCAGTGGATAATAGTCAAACCACAGATTTGAGGCTGGGTATTTTAGAATCAGCCTCTGGAGTATGTTGATTGCCTTCATTTATGCAGTGAGAACGAGTGGTTTAGCATTAACGCTCACCTTTTTACTGTAAGTGGCACATTTTGATATGAATAATAACGGCACTAGTGAATCCAAATCAAACTTTTTACACAATATTTCTTAATTGTTCTAAATCTAAGGCGGAACCAGGCATTCAATCAGTTGTGGCTGTTGATTAATCATAAGGCTACTTGAACGATTTGCTTGCCACCTGATTTGTACCCCTAAGTGTCCATGTCAACGTAAACATTCAGTGTTATTGCACTCAAGCAGCATACCAACATACACAAAACACACATAACATCAGTGTAAAGTGCTTGGATGTCATGACTATTTAAACAGAGGAAGTGGAAGTGAAATCATCATCATCTGAATGCTCTCTGCTCCGTGTCTTAGAATGAGGGACCCGCCGCATCCAGGTACAGAGGCTGTGATTTGGTGTCCACATCTGTGCAGAAAGTCCCTCTCAAACTATTTTCCCATGCTCCCTTGCCTATGAAGGGAAAAAAAGACAATTTTGTTATGAGATAACTTGAAATAGAGCTGACTATTTACTTCTTAGATGGATAAGCCTACAGACTGATTGACTTACCCTAATATTTAATAATTAAGCAGCATGTGTAAGTAGGCTTTTAAGTGTGTTTATTGCATATGAACAAACATTTCTATGAATAGGAATGAAATCCCTGCACTATTGTCACTGTAAGTCAGTTGCACTTTTCAAAGGGGAACTGGCACTGACTATCAGATGAGCACTGAATGGATTATCACAAATTCATGATCAAATAACTAAATCATTTAAAATATTTTATGTGATGCTTTAATTTGGCTGAAGTCAACACTATTGTCTTATTTGTTGATTTTGAGACCATAGAATGTGATGAAATACTCGTAGATGACAGCAAGATGATGATGATGATGATGAAGATGTTCCTATTGACAATTTTGTACTTTGCCATGAAATATCTAAAAGGTAAATTCACAAATGTTAACTCTGATGGTTTTATTTTATAACAAAACCAATTAACATATTGCATTAAAACAATAAAGTATGTTATTATAATATTAATTTTAGAGCCCTACAATTTTATTTGTATTAAATATTAGTGCCCAGTAAAATATAATGATGTCATGAGAACTTTAATCCTAGATTGATCAAAAACTATTCAAATTGGAGAACATTTTGACACTCAGCCCTATTCTCCAGTGCATGTATTTTAGGCCATATTAGCCTCTCCCCCCTCGAGTCCATTTAACTCATCATCCATTTGCACTTTCATCCTTCAGTGCATTCACACATGTATTGATTGGCTGTGCCTCCCCCATCTCCCACTGACCTTATCACTGCTGGTGGAGTGTGCTTGGTGTGGTTCTCCCGACTCCATACTCAAGACTGACAGGCCAGAGTCTATCAGCTCCTCTGCATAAAGATTACACCTTATATTTATTCATAATGCATTATATTACAACATAAGAGTTGTTATAGTAATAGTGAAACCTGTGTTTGTGCTGGTCATGTTGCACTTCCCAACTTCTACAAGCTGATTGGCTGTTTCAGCTTGAGTGGAGCTGCCGGAGGGAGAGGTGACACTTTCTGTAGTACATTCATCTTCTTGCTGCTCTGTAAAAGGGGTTGGTGGTGATTCCCCTCCACTCTCTTCATGAATACAACTGTCCACTATTGCTTTGTGCATTTCCGTTTTCTTTTTCTTTGGCGAGGAACCTTTCATTGATTGTGGATTCTGTGATTCAGAAATGGCGGGCTCTTGGGAGGCTCCACTCCGTTGTTTGAGTTCATCTGAGAAGCGCACTTTCTTCTCTGAACCCCTAGGGCTGGACGACTCTACTTTCTTATGTGTGATATCGTTGTCCATTTCTATAGCAACAGCCTCTTGTTCATTTTTCCCCAGCTCACAGCTAAGTGGGTCTTTTGTTTTTGTGTCCTCCACTTTTTTTTGATCAACCAATTCTGTTAGAGCATCAAGTTCTTCCAGGAATTCCTCCAGTGTTGTCTCAGAGTCCTAAAAGCAGATTAGAAAAACACATATATTATTGCTAGTATAAGGGCAGTCCCATGAATGCTCCCCTAGAGTATACATCCATTAACTGTCATGTCTGTGTAAGCATTTCATGTTAGTTTAGGTATTGATGCTTTTCCAGATTGCATAAAATGGTATATGAGTGAAAAAACACCAGTGTAATCTAATATAAAGTTTTGGTTTTGCTTTCAATATGTTTTTCCAAGCTTACCTGTAAATTGTCCTCTTTATTAGATTCCCATCTGAAAAAGATCAAATGTAACATTCTTAAAAGGCACATACTGTTGGCAAATAAGACATTATTATAAGACAGTATTAGAACATAGAAGTGAAGTTAAATCCATACATCAAACGGGGCATGTTAACAGGAAGTCTCTGTAATTGACAAGGCCATACTGAAATGATAAAGTGCCTCTTCTACAGCTGTGGTCTGAAATTATGAGCAATGATTGTGTAACACTAGACTCTGAAAGGCTTCTCATCAACCAACACAGTGGCTCGATTCTCAACCAAGAAAAGCTTTGAAAAGAAAAATACATGGAGTGAGTTGTAAATGAGGCCTTCTTGGGTTATTCAGTCAGCTGCTGCAATCTCTAAAGCAAGTGTGCAGATTTGAGGCAATTAAGAATGACACTGGGATTTTCCATGTTCACAAAGATAGTACTTTTCTTGTGTATGGGGTGCACCAAAGATGAAATCGCACCAAAATATTTGTGATATTCTGCATTACCTCCTGGCCCTGCCAGTGAGACGGTCTTTGCCTTTTGCTTTGCTGCCCATCGCCTGCACATTCTTTGCTTCCTTTGCTTTTCCTCTTCTCACATGGCCTTGTACAGAAATGTCACAATGAAATTATAAATCGCATTCATGTTGCCCAACACGTAATCCACAAATTAGACATTTTATTTATTAATTGATTTAATTTATTTTTTTTTAGACTGGGTTTCAAAATAACCAATATTTATTGTGCGGCTTTAAGACAACAATCACCACACCACATTTTAAAACTATTAATTGTGAAAAGAAATATTTGACCTCATGTCACATGTGTGGACACAGTAGTTACGGAGATATTAATTATAAACCAGGTCAAAACACCATCAATAAGACTAGGCAATGGAATATTGACTTGTCTTCTTTATCAATATTAAAGTGGCAGCCTTGTAGAATGTTGTGATGTCATGTGAACGCAGCCGTTTGCCTTGTGTTTAAACCAGATCATTTTAGCCTTCACTTGACATTTGATGATAAATAAATATAAACACATTTGTTACAGTTGGTTTCTCTGAAGTATGAATGAAAATAGAGAAGATTCAAATACCTTGTGAATCTGAACTTGTCCTGTTTTGACCTCTTCTAGAATTTCGCCCACCTACAACAAAACTAATTAGATGCAGTAAATACTCACAATGTGCTCCGTGTAAAACAGTCACCTCTACTGGAAGGTATCCAGTCTCCAGATTTGTCAGAAAACCTAAAATGGTAAAAAATATATTATTATTATTATTAT
>JACN01004936.1:0-22644 GCA_000787155.1 Scartelaos histophorus
TTTCCAAGTCAGGCTCATGTCTGATATGTAGTAGTAAAAATAACAAATACAGTAATACATCAAGTACTGTATTAGTCTCTTACTGTTTGAGAATGAACTCTTCTTTCCTTCTATAATTAAAGATGTTTTTTATGCCTTGAAATACATACATTCTTGCAGTGAGCAGGGTTGCCTCTCCACAGACTTGACCTGTAACTTGGCCCGGAGGAAGCGCCCGCGAGTCAATAGGACGAAAGCAGCCGTAGATAGATTCCCGCGCACGCTGTAGTGAAAAATGATCGACTTCTACTACAAATATCACGCGGTAATCTCGTATCGATTTGCACGAATGACTCGCATGAACGCTTTTGCCATTTTCAACTCGTTAATTATCACAACCTTTATGTAACAGTAAACACGTGACTTTTCCATTGAGCAAACGCAGCAGCAGCGAGGTCTACGATAACGGCGCGCGATTTTTCCACATCAAATTGAAGTAACTGATGCGACGGTTTGCAAACAAAAACATCTGCCTGATCCGAAAGGCATTTGTCTTATGGCGTAGTAATTAGTCTAGTTTACCAGTACACTCTAAAGGGCTGCCATATGGGGGGGATTTGGGGTGGCTGGATGCGTGTCTGTTTAAACGTGATTTATAGAGGCCATCACGGTGCTTAAACCCTGTGTTCTCGAGCAGACGTGAACATGCGTCATTGTAGTAAACTCCCCCAGATCAACACCAGTGCACGGCTAATGTCCTGCTCAATCTCCCATCGCAGATCTCACCGCCTGCTCCTTCGCCGTTTGGGGTCGATTTCGATATCCTGGAATAACACATAGATCACTTAGTATGGAGCATCTAATGTCATGTATTTGGTTAAAATGAAAAAAAATAAAAAAAACAGGTATTGTCAAGAGTTTTTCTCAGTATATGTTTCCCTAGGAGTCTGCAAAGAGGCTGGAGGTTCATTTCCTATTTGTGTGTTTAAGAATAAGTTCACAAAAAGCCATTTCCATTTGAATCTAGTTGAGTTTATTTTATTGTTTTTTGTATTAGAGTTCTTGGGAATTAAACAGCATAATTTAGCAGTTAGTCACAATAAATATGCACCAATCCCACTGCTGATGATATTTTGCCAGTGCATTTATTTAATTTAAGCACAAATAAGTATTGGTGTAAGAAAAATCAATTTGGTGATATATCGTGATACTTCATTGCACAATTCTTGACTCAATTTAAAATGGATCAGAAGTGATTTTTAAAAATAATAAATAAAAATCATTAGTTACATTCACTGTTCTCATGATGTCAAAAAATAATTATTATATTTCATAATTTTTTTTTACTGTATTATTAGAAGTAATTATTGATAAATTGCAATATATCATCCATTGTTTTAGTATCATGATATGTATTGTATCGTCAGACCCGAGGTAGTGCACATGCCTATAAATAACATAAGGTAAACATGATACAAATGTGTATTTTAACTATAGAACAGCTTTGTATCAAACAACTTTAATATTATGAAACGTTTTGGGCCAACATTTGCCAATGAATCATCTTAAATAATAAATAATAAATAAAATGCATTAGTTACATTCACTGATTCTCATGATGTAAAAAAAATAATTATTATATTTCATATTTTTTTTTACTGTATTATTAGAAGTAATTATTGATAAATTGCAATATATCATCCATTGTTTTAGTATCATGATATGTATTGTATCGTCAGACCCGAGGTAGTGCACATGCCTATAAATAACATAAGGTAAAAATGATACAAATGTGTATTTTAACTATAGAACAGCTTTGCATAAAACAACTTTAATATTATGAAACGTTTTGGACCAAAAATTGCCAATGAATCATCTTATTGCAACAGTTTTAGTTTTAAAAATGGAATCAGCTGAATATAGTTATAAATATGTGATGTACTAAAGTTTTCAATATCAAGAAATAACAGTTAAATCCGTAATTCTTTCAGTGCTGTTGTACAAAACATTAAAACTCCTTTACCAGCTTTATGAAATCAAACTTTCTATATGATGGTTATTGTGACATAAACAGCCATATTTGTTACTTGTTTAGTTCTAAGTTTAGATTAATTCCAGTTTGTGACTTGATACTAACCCATTATTCATGACACCCTTATAAGCTTGTCTGTCTTCCAGCCTTTAAACAGCTTCATGTTAATGTTTCAGAAGTTGCGTATGTCTAGAAAATTAACCATAAAGTGCATTTCGATCAAAGTACGCCGCGTTTCACTTTTCTTTCAAGCTTGAGAACAGACCAGCATTGTGGGTCAAAAAGCCACGGTCATTTCCATGCAAGTATCTTCCGTGCTCCTACATCAATGCTCCTTTGTGTCCATACTGTACGGCGTATAGGGTGATTTGTGCGAGTAGATTACAGCCAACCACATCTGAGGAGGTAGCAGCCAGATGCTCTTGTTCTTTTAACTGTTGGTGCGCGTTTTTGGACAGGCGCCATTTGTCTTTCAGGCTCTCATCTTCCCGTACGCTTCGTTCAACTCCTCCCGCTCTCCTCGGCCCTTCCATCAGGATTCATAGCGTCGTCCCCCGCCTTCCTGGTGGTGGTAGTGGGTGTGGAAATGAGAAGAAGCGGCAATCTGGCCTTCCCGTGAATGCATCGCTCAAATGTCCAATCAGGTTTGAGGGTTGGTGCCAGTTGGTGTCTGTTTTTTCACCCTATTCTTAGAGGATCTAGGCCTATCGCGCAGCAGTGAGGCGATTTGTGGTTAAGCTAGCGGAATCCGTCCCAAAGCCTAAAATCTTGCAGGGTGATGGGAGGGGTAAAAATCACAGTCTTTAGCTTCGGTCTTTCTCTCATTATGGGAGATTTATGAGGATTATACTTATTTTCCTTAAGACTCAAAGTTTATTAAATTCCATTGTTGAAGTGTAGTGTCCATTCTTGTGTCCTTCAAGAAGTGCCAGAAAACACATAAAACATGGAGAATTCGAAATGCTGAAACTGCTTATTGAATTGCATTGATTATTATTATTTAATCGATTTATATTTCTTAATTGTCCATAGAAAATGAACATATGAGCCTTAAGGTTGCGTGTCAATCTTTGCAAAACTGGATATACCTCACTTCAGGTCCACACTAGATGTAAAAAATACATTAAATTAAATACGAAAACTGGATAGTGTCGCTTGTTTTGTAGATATGCAAAATCATAGTATTCATTACAGTCTAAAAATGAACTAAACGTTGCGTAAGGACCTGAAACATTTTGTATAATCTTACAAATAAGGTAGTAGTATGCCTGCACTTTGTGGTTTATTTTACAGTCCATTTTGTGCAATATTGGAGTTTAAAGCACAACATTACCGGAACGTTTTACCACATTTCTGCAAAATTAGCATAAGAATGTCTCAACGTCATTGGGATTATCCAGAATAGGGCCAACCTACGCCATGCAATATTAAATAAGGATTGTGAGACTATACATTCTTATGCAACCTAGATTTTAAAGCCCCCATATTACATTATTTTCTCATTAAAAGCAAACCTGGAATTGCATTTTGTTTCCTTCACATGTTAAACACACAAACCCTGGATGGAAAACACTTTGTTCTACTCTACAAGAAGAGCTCCACTGTGTTTTTAAACTCCAAACACCTTCACTGGAGATATTTTCAGCCCTCTACAGAACCAAAAAACTGCTATTTTTGAGCTTTGAAGATAATAATCCAGGATTTTCAAAATAAAACATGACTCCAGGTATGTTCTGACAACTCACATTAGCTTGTTTTCCATAATGTAGGACCTTTTACGCATTTCGAACCCAGTTTCTAGTATTAAACATTGAGTTATGATGTTAACTATGTTCAAGTTTATTGCGTAGATCACTGCAGATCACCCGTTTTTTGCCCTTAGCCTCTCAGCATGGGGCTCACCCTTGATGCCACAGAGGCCTATCTTCTGAGGGCAAACAGCAGCACTGCGGAGGATTGATGAGGATCTCCCACTCGTACCTCTCGCTCCATAAATCTCTGACAATATCCTTTCAGCTGGCTAGCCACACTGAATAATTACAGCATGTTTATGGAGGCAACCAGCAAAAATATGTCTTACTCCTCTCCACGCACCATTACGGCCACTCATCACGGTGTTATTGGGTTTCTCATGCTAAAAAGATGGCCACAGCTTGTGCTTGAGAGAGCTTTTTACACTTAACCAACAGGGGATACTGCTGGCCTTTAAATGCTTTCATAGCCGAACTATTCTGACTTATGCTTTTAAGAAAATACAAACTGTACACTGATGCTTTCTGATTTAAGACCCTATATTACTGCAGAATTGACTCTTGCGAGCTTTAAGGCACGTTAGAATGATGTTACCTCCTCAAAAACATACCTGGAGTTGTGTTTTGTTTCATCATTTACAACCTTATTGGCAGTGGATACGTCCTGGCCATCTATGCCTGTCCGTCCATGGGAGTGGATCTCTCCTTCACTGTGGTTCTCCTCGAGGTTTCTCGGTTTTATTCCCACTGGGTTTTTTTTCCCGAGTTTTTCCTTGCAGATGAAGGAGGGTCTAAGGACAGGAGATGCTGGGACAATTATCCATTTGCCTGCTTGTTGTTGGACATTCTGTATTTTTGAATTATTAATTAATTTTTCTTATTCTGTTTCATTCTCTGACATCTTTGTTTTTGCTAATTACAATTTTGTGAAGCCTGCCGAGATAACTGTTGTTATGATTTTGGGCTATACAAAAATAAATTGAATTGAATTGAATCCACACATGTTGGAGTAATTTGTTGGTTAACGTCTCTTAAGATCAAAATGGTTGGTTCCACTTTGTGATGTCCTGAAGCAGTAGTTTTCAGCTACTTTTTATCTTTAGTTCAGTAGAGATTGACAATTCCTGGTCTGAAATCGTCAAAATGATTCTAGTGAATGTGCATGGAGTTTAAAAACACAGTGGAGCAGAAAAACTCGGCCTAAATATGCATGTTTTGTGTAAATGAAACAAAACACAGCTCTGGGTATGTTTGTGATGAGGACAACATTACAACATAGTCCAGAAAATAGCATAATATGGGTTCTTTAAGCGCTTTTACAGCTGAACTATCCTGACTCCTGCTTCTAGGAATATACAAACCGTTAACTGATGCTGCCGGATTCATATTTTCAATCCCTAACAAACTTTCTCAACCTTGAAGTCAGTAATTACCCAGCCAAGTGAAGTTTTTTATCAAGGGGGCACGGGGAAAGTGGTTAGCTTAAGAGATATGAGAACCTTTATTCGTCTCACAATGGGAATATGCCAAAGTTGCACAACATAGTTCAAGAACAGTATGAGAATAGAGATAGGCACTCAAAGATCAAGATAAGTAAATATTAGAAAATAAAGTTAGATTTACCGCTGTGCACAGAAAGGACCAAAAAATAACATGCAGGGCTATGGGAGTGCAGCACATTTTTATTTTTGTGAATTCACTTTAAACGTCCAATATTTCACAAAAATTACTCCTCGCATCAAAAACATACCTGGATTTTTTTTTATTTTTGGGTTTTTTTATTCACAAAAGTTTGAGCAATCCTGGTTTATTTGTCTGCCTATATTCACATTTCGTTCAGTAGAGTTTAAATTCAAATTTCAGTGAAGATGTATGGAGTTTAAAAACGCAATGGAGCACTTCCTGTATTAACGCAAGTGTTTTTTGAGAAGAATTCATCCTAAATAAGCAGCTTTTGTGTGTTAAACACGTGTGAATGAAACAAAACACAACTCTAGGTCTGTTTATGATGAGGAAACATTATCATCGATCAGAAAATTGCATAAAATGAGCACTTTAAAACAACTTATTTTATGTTTTTGAGCGCGCGTACCCCGCCACGTAAGATCTAACAGCTGAAAAAGTTGAATAAATGATCCATCAAAGTACCGTTAGAATCCCTCCGCACATAAGGAGCTAAAAGGCACCTCTATTGTCAGTATAGTGGATGAAAAATTGCCCATAACCAAATGTCAGTGTATTAGTCTTGGTATATAAGAGCAGCTGCGTGCAACCTCAGCGAGCATACAAAACGCTAAAAGCAACACTGTACTCTACGGCGTATTGAAACGAATAGGCGGATTTAATCACAGTAAAACAGCTATTGTCAAACCGGGATCAGACAGGTCAGCAACACCTGTCAATAATGTTATAGTTATTGTAATAATGCTTTTGTTACGGCCGGATCAGTGTTTTTTTTTTTCATTGTTACATCAGCTTTTGTGAAGGTGGTTTTCCATTGGCCTCACCTCTTAAGTGCATTTGAATAAGTCGGGTTTAATGCCTCATTTGTGTGTAATAAGGCTCGGAGAGGGGAAGAAAAAGAGAAAAAGAGGGGGCCAAGGCAGTTTGATGAGTTTGCATATTTCATGTTTACATTTTACACACTTACTCTGCTTGCAGTCAACACTCTAGTAACCTACATTATACTGAAATAAGACTCGCAGCGGTTTGACGGAAGTGACTGGGATCATAACAAAACCTGACAAACCTGTTCTCGACGCAGCTTTTTCTTTGTTTGTCCGGGAAGAGAAGACAACTGTCACTTTTTATCACCCTTCAATCATTATCTTTCTCAACACGCATAAAACGTTCTGTATGCAGTTTGTAGTAGCGTTACTGATAAGGATACTGATATTAATGCTTAAAATAAATCATAAACCAAGAAAGTAACATTTGATCACATTTTATTGTCCAGAAGTGTTTCTTTATTTCCATTGTGGTACCAACATCAGTATCAAGCCTATTCCTGAAGTGAAGTTATTAGTATGTTGGTACACACTTCAGCTAAACCTCATTATAGACAATTCTTAGAGATTTAAATATAGCTTTGAAAATGAATGATTTGGCAGCTCTTGTGCGCTCTGTTGAGTTATAAATGTAAAATGCTTTAACTTATCTGTTGTAGTTTGCACATTGGTATAAACAGTAGCAAGAAACAACAGGAAGTACCGTATTTTTCGGACTATAAGGCGCATCTAAAATCATTAACTTTTCTCAAAAATCAACAGTGCGCCTTATGTATGACCTTTGGTTGTGTAAAAAACACCTCGAACCGATTTTATGTTGTCCACATTACGGCTAATAACGTATTAGTGGGCGAGTCAGGAGGAGTAATATGTTGATGACATATAGGGCGACTGTGCAACATACCGGTAGTTCTGCCGTGTGCTGTTCAAGGACCCAAAATGCACCTGTTAAGAGACATGCACCATGCAGATTTCAGATTTTGTATTTTAGTGTTAAAACTGAACAATGTTGAGAGGGATCCGGGCATGTTTGACGCCCAAATCACCAACTGTTAAACTTGTATTTTTGTGTTAGCTACAACTGAGAGTTATTGTAAATGACCTGAATAAAGTTCCATTTATCCGACACGCGTTTTGTTTCTCTTATTGTGCCTTATAATCCGATGCTCCTTATGTGTGGACAATGACACAACTGACATAATATTTGATACTGCGCCTTATAATCCGGTGACCTTTATAGCCCCAAAAATACGATATATGGTATACAAGAAAGTAGGCCTACCAATTATTGTCCAAGGAAAAAGAGATGATCTGATGACGTTTTTTTTTTTCGACTTTATTGAAATATTAAGGAAAATTGCTCTTCTTTGCATTTGCACCTCTACAAGAATTTTGGTTTGCATTTTCTGTTTTTTTATCTTATGTACAATCTATGCATCATGACTGAGTACTGTTATTTCCAAACATGGGAGGGCATCTGATGTACAATCTATGCATCATGACTGAGTATAGCAGTATATACACAAATTGAATGTTCCTCCTATTTAAATATAATTTGTCATCTCTTCTATTAATTCTTTTCATTTGAAACAATGCCATTTCAATTTCATGATTTGAGTACATTTCACTACTAAACGTATCTACCAATGGAAGAGTTTTCAGAGTTGAAATATGAAAATACATCTTGCTACACTTAAGATAAGAAAAACAACTTTTTGCACTTAAAATAAGAAACAAAATGTCACGTTGCTTGAATTAAGAAAAACAAACTCATTCCATGTGAAGATCATTTTACTTGTTAAGTTGAATCTACTCAAATAAAATGAAATATTCTTAAATTGAAGGTTATTTGTTTAACTTTTCTCCTTGTTTCTACGGATCTGTCATCGCTTTGCCTGCACAGTGCCACATTAAACAGCTTTACCTTACGTTTTTTTAGATATGAGCTTTTGCAGTGAAACAAGAGAGTGAGAAGAGAGAGGAAATGGAGAATAAACTAAGTAAAAAGTAGTGTCTAAGAATATAATATTTTACTAACACAATTTACGCCTAGATTGAAATAAGTTCTGTTTTTGTATTCACATATTCAGCACAGACAGCCGCTCAAACCAAGACACATACTGGGTGCTGTTTTCTAACTCTGCTCTTGTATTTCTGCATGTGCCTCCGTAAGCCCTTCCTGACGCCGTAGTATTTGCAGAGCTAGAATTAGGAAGCACAAACGGATGCAGGGATATTTCGAGATTAAAACACAGGTGTGAGATCAATGCTTTGTAAATTCTCTGCACTTTCGACTCCGTTCTGTAGCCGCGCTCGGTCCCGCACAGACGGAAAACTTTATGAGCGATTCAGTGCAGATTTGTACTAATGTGACTGAGGCTGGGTTCTTCATACTCCGTCTGACAAGATAATCACTATGGAACCGGTATTTATAGACTGTGTATGTGTGTGTTTGTGACCTCAAAAAGTGCACTATTTGTAAGTTTGAATTATATTCTACAAGCAAGTGAGGATGAATATGAGCCTAACATTCTGCATCGTCAATTTAAAGGTGCACTTTGTAACTTTTCTGGTGAAAAAATGGACTGCATGATTAGAAAAACACATTGCAAACAGATGTGTTGCAAAAAATGTAAAAAACTCACCCGTGCTTACAGTAGTTCACATTCACAGAAACATTTGATATTTGAGTCAATGACATGACGTCTGTCCAGTTGCAATTTCTTCAGTTAAAAAGGTTCAAATTTCTTAATAATTCCCCACATACCTGTAGTACCTCTGACCTCCATGGAACCAAATCATTTTTTCTGTAGTCCCATATACAATTTCAGCTTTCTTGAATAAATATAGACTTAATATTCAAAACAAATATTGTCCGAGTATGTCCATTTTTTCAATATCATGTTCATAATACTTAGAACTTCATTAAAATCCCAGTCATGTTTTAGAAAATAAAAATTAAGATAAAAATTAAGAAAAATAAAAAATTTTATAAAAATTACGTTTTTTCTCAGTCACACCACATGACATTTTTTAAGGTCTTAGCCAATTCATGTACATAAAAAAACCACAAAAAATGCTTAATATTAATGTCAAACATAGATTTATGCAGACCTGACAATGTAAATATTTGAAAAAGTTGAATAGAAACTACATTTTAAAATCTGCTTGTTGAAAATCTTTATAAGTCATTGACCCATGTGTTTAAGATTTACAATTTTCAATCAAAAGGTGCAGACTTGCAGCTTGTCAATCTCCATATTATTGCTTGCCTAATGTCCCACACTATGACATTCTACTTGTCTATTCCAGGTCAGATCTATGGACATGCAACCCTTGCCACTGTGAAAACATGTTCTTAAACATGACTGCATTTTTGCATCATAAAAACACCGACTATAATGAAATAAATACACCCATACAAGTGTAATGTCATGTAAATGTCATACTTTGAATATCCAGTTCAAAGCAATAACATATTTATGGGAAAAAAGCAGGTGGCACAACACAGAATACGCAAATAAGCTGCTCATTTGGCACTGACTTCTTTCTGTACCCAGTGATTAAATTAAATTATTACTGCAACATGCATGACCCCATTTATTTTTGATCTACTTATTTTGATTTTTACAGGAGTTTATCTGATATTCCTAAGTGTTCCTCCCGTCTTGCACACAGTAGATTCCTCAGTTGTGGCTGTAGCCTCCTTGTAGAGCTCACGCTAGCCCTGCTCTGGCCTGTGTTCTCAGTGGGTGCTGCGTGTTGTCCGGCGCAGCAGTGGGGTGGACACTACAGAGCAGATTATAATGATACAGAACATTGTCAGGGCTGGACCCGAGCCACCTCTCCACCATCTGTCCCCCGTCCACTGACTCATATGTGCCGTTCGGGCTCCTTCTCCCAACCTGTTTATCACGGCACACAGCGAGAGACGTTTGCAATATGCTACCAAGAGGAGATGGGAACGCATTTGGGTCTGCGCGCAAAATGTACTCTGTAGATTTTAGTATTTATGTTGCCTTTTAAATGGAGAGTCTGCGGGGAGATGTGATTGCTTTCCCCACATGTCCCGCAGTATGACTTTAAATGCACCAATCATGCACTGTATAGATTTTAGTGGTTAAAAGTGCACTTTTCAGATGGAGAGTGTGCCACCTGCTTGTTTCCATGGAGACGTGATTGCTTTGTACCAATCGTGCATTATATAGTTTTTCGCAGTTAAAGAAACACTGTGTACCTTTATGATGTAGATTTCCCTGCTCGTCTCCATGAAGATGTGATGGCTTTACCTGAATGTTCCTCAGTATGACATTAAACATGCCAATCTTATACTAAATAGATCTTAGCGGTTAAAGAGTCACTGTGTACTTTTAATGATGTAGAGTTCTCTGCTTGTCTCCATGCAGATGTGATTGCTTTCCCTGAATGTTCCGCATTATGACATTAAACATACCAATCTTCCTCCATGCAGGTGATTGCTTTCCCTGAATGTTCCGCATTATGACATTAAACATACCAATCTTCTTCTAAACAGATTTTAGCAGTTAAAGAGACACTATGTACCTTTTATGATGAAGAGAGTGCACCTGCTTGTCTCCATGGAGATGTGATTGCTTTCCCTGAATGTTCCGCATTATGACATTAAACATACCAATCTTCTTCTAAACAGATTTTAGCAGTTAAAGATACACTATGTACCTTTTATGGTGAATAGAGTGCACCGACTTGTCTCCATGGAGATGTGATTGCTTTGCCTGAATGTTCCGCACTGTGACATTAAAAGTAGCAATCTTGTTCTAAATAGATCTTATTAGTTAAAGAGACACTATGTACATTTTATGATGAAGAGAGTGCACCGGCTTGTCTCCATGGAGATGTGATTGCTTTGCCTGAATGTTCCGCACTATGACATTAAACGTACCAATTTTGTTCTAAATAGATTTTAGTAGTTAAAGATACACTAGGTACTTTTTATGATGAAGAGAGTGCGCCTGCTTGTCTCTATGGAGATGTGATTGCTTTGCCTGAATGTTCCGCATTATGACATTAAGCAAACCAATCTAATACTATATACTAAATACTTATACTAAATAGATCTTAGCGGTTAAAGAGTCACTGTGTACTTTTAATGATGTAGAGTTCTCTGCTTGTCTCCATGGAGATGTGATTGCTTAGCCTAAATGCTCCGCAGTATGACATTAAATGTGAACTAAACAGACTTAAGCGGTTAAAGAGTCACTATGTACCTTAGATTTCCCTGCTAGTCTCCATGGAGATGTGATTGCGTTGCCTGAATGTTCCGCACTATGACATTGAATATACCAGTCTTGATCTAAATAGATTTTAGCAGTTAAAGATACACTATGTACCTTTTATGATTAAGAGAGTGTACCTGCTTGTCTCCATGGCGATGTGATTGCTTAGCCTGAATGTTCCACACTATGACATTAAACATGCCAATCTTATACTAAATAGATCTTAGCGGTTAAAGAGTCACTGTGTACTTTTAATGATGTAGAGTTCTCTGCTTGTCTCCATGGCGATGTGATTGCTTAGCCTGAATGTTCCACACTATGACATTAAACATGCCAATCTTATACTAAATAGATCTTAGCGGTTAAAGAGTCACTGTGTACTTTTAATGATGTAGAGTTCTCTGCTTGTCTCCATGGCGATGTGATTGCTTTGCATGAATGTTCCGCAGTGTTCAACTACAGTTTTTTTTATTGGTAAAACATGCATTCTTATTGTGAGTGGTGTCGCCTCTCCATAGATCTGATCTGTAAACTTGGTCTATGGGCATCACCTGGCATACAAAAGTTACTTAATTCACCTTCAAAATAGCACAAATTGTATTTTTCTCACTGCTACTTTTAATTACTAACCTCAGTAAGTGCTTTATTTGCCAAATTTATGTCTATTCTCCCTAAACATGTATTTGGTAACATTAGCCTCATTAGATCTGTCTATTGTGTGTGTTTAAATGAGAATAGTGGGCTATAAATGCCTGTGTAATTCAGTGGTTTTAACACATTTCATAGCTACACTGCAAGCCAATGCATAATTGCTCTACTCATCTAATTGAAAGAGGATTGATTATAATGGAACAGACCTTTCAACTTAAAAATATCCAGTTTATATTGTTCCCTTTTTAATTACTACATTTAGCAACTCAGTGCTCATTATTAGTGTCATTTTAAATCTTGCATATTAATTTTTGTCTTTTGCTCCCAATTACATGAAGACAACTGGTTTTGAATAACAGTCTAAATATATCATACTTTATAATCCACATCAGTGATACAGTTTATTCATTGTATTGGACATTTTATTTATTGCAACAATCTCAGCCCCAAATTGTTATATCAATTTTTGCAGTCAGCTACAAACAGACCAAATTACTCCTGCTTTAGCCCTGCCACAATTCCACATTTGACGTAAATTGCCATAGACAGTGAATTGAGCTCAACTTGGTTAAGACACTGTAGAAGCAATTGCCCCTTTTTTGTCCAAACTGCTTCCCGTAGCGGATATGAATGTGGATTTGTAGCACCCGGGGGCATTGTTTCCCTGTGTAGGAGCGCATCAGGAAGCACAGAGATGGATGGTGCTGTCCGGTCCCAGGCATCACGACTTTGAGCCATAACTAGCGATGTCCTCTCATCCGCGGCCTGCAGCGCTAAAGATAATGGAGCCAGTTGAAGAAAAGAGGGATAGCAGTAAAACAAAAAAGCTTTTAACCGCGAGAGCTGATAGGTTAATATGGATTGTCATAGTGAAAGGAAAAAGACCAGAAGTAATGGGGAGAGGGGGTGTAGTGGAGGTTTAACAGAGATGTTTAGGGGCTGTGAAAGATTTGGGGCAAGAAAGAGACATTATAGGTTTATACGGCCATGCATTTGGGCCACAGTAATTCAAATATGGATATTATCATTTTATAGGACCCATTTTACGCTATTTTAAAAAAAAAAATCTACATTAAAGTGTTGTCTCCTCGCGAAAACATGCCTAAAGTTGTGTTTTATTCATTAAATTCTGCATATTTAGGCTGAGTTCTTCTCTCAAACAGAATGTGGTAATACAGGAAGTGCTCCACTGTGTTTTTAAACTTCACTAGAATCACTTTTTCTAGGTATTTTTGAGCTCATAAAACGAATATAATTGAATAAATGTAAGGTAGATCCGTTTAATGTCATATTGTGGAACGTTCTAGGCATAGCAATGTGCACCTTTTCCACATCCTTTTTGCCTTTGTATAAAACTTATATCTAAAATGCTTTTGATTTCACAGCATGCCCAGTGGTCCGGTGTCTTACGGTACCCAAAGACCAAATCCCAGTGGTGCAGCTCCACAAATAGGTGTCTGGAAAGATCAAGGAAAGAAATGTGGAAACAGCGTGACACACACTAAAGTGATAAGGGCGAACAGATTTGAGGTGGAAGGACGGATGGAGTGATGGATAAAGCCGAGCGGGCCAGCGGGCAGCCTCTGTGGGGGACTGGCTTAAGAAGCATGGTGCCCGGGCCCCCCCACGGTCCCTGTAAGCCACCAGTTCAAATTCAGAAGAAAAGCATGTCAACCTAAACGCCACAGACATGCCTGCACAGTCACATGCGGTATTCAAATAAATGACATTACCCCGGCCCTATAGCTGTAGTTAAGATAGAGGTCCCACCCCTATGTGCAGTGATTTGTGGCGTCTTAAAGTTAATACGAGTCTATGGAACGGCCGTGTGACATATTCGGCTCTGCTCCGACGCTTTCCCGGTCCGACACAGATGGAGAGGTCTGCCGTGTTTTCGCTCTCTTCTCGATGATCTCAAGACAATGCGGAGACTCAACTGTTTTTTCCCCGATAACCCTTAGTTTGTAACTTTTTGATCCTGCTAAATTAAGATAAGGGGCTTGGTTAATTAAACTGTCACATGGCAATACCTTGAGGAATTGCAAGGCCAACACAGTTTTAATTGGGTAGCTGCCATTGTGGCGACGGATGCTTGGTTTCTCATAGGAGTAGCGGAGTGGGAAAGAGGACTCGGCGTCTCGGAAAAAAAAAAATATATATGGAAATGTTGTGCTAATGATGATCGTTATGTAAGATGCAGGATTTTTGTAATTTGACCTTGTATTGGATTGCTCATTTGGTTGGATGGGACTTGGAGGGAGGACGTGGGAGGGACTGCTTATGTTTTGGAAGGTCTGGCAGAGCGTGGACAAGTACAGAGTAGGAATTTAAAGGTACACTGTGTAATTTTTCTGGAGGAGCCATCTTCTTGTCTCCATGGTGATGTTAGTGTTTTCCCTGGGATATTTCGCAGGATGACATTAAACAAATATAGCTTGCGTTTCTTCTTTTGTTTCTTCTTCATGCATCGTCACTGGGAGCGGCCCCACTTCTCTACAGATCTGACTCGTATCTTTACCCGGTGACGTGGTTTGTCTCCATGGCGATGTTAATGCTTTCCCCGGGATATTTCGCAGGATGACATTAAACAAAAATAGCTTGCATTTCTTCTTTTGTTTCTCAAAGCTGCAGAAAAACATGCATTGTCACTGGGAGCGGCTCCACTTCTCTGCAGATCTGACTCGTAACTTGATTGTCTCCATGGAGATAGTTAAATTAAATGCCATCCTGTAGAACATTCCGGAAAAAAAACAATAGCATCATCCAAAATTGCCAATTTATGAGCATGAAACAACGCATTTTAAACATTAATTTAACTTATAGATTAAAATTGTTGTTATATGATTCTGTTAGTCAAGTATTTCTGTTTAGAATTTGAACAGAACCATAATACCAAACAAAAAATCCCAATTTAATCTTGATTACAATTTTATTTTAGACATTTTTACATAAATATTTCAAGTTAATACATTGCTGAAACGACCGGAGTGGTTAAAGCTGTTCCAAAATCCAAAATGAGATTCATGGATAATAATAAAGCGTAACATAAAACATCAGGTCGCAGGTTATGAAGATAAAAGGTACAGAGAGGAGACCAAACCCAGGACCGGCCCCTCTAATAGCGCCCCGTGTTATTCTCAGCGCATTGTGGCGGTGTGATAGTTACAACGGCGGCCCCCAAAGCCCAGTGGACGATGTCAGCAAGCTTAAGACGTATCTGTAATTACCAGGAGCCAATTAACAGCTGACCTCACCATCCCACCTCAAACCACAGCAAAGATCTATTATGGAGATTTAACAGGCTGCAGTGTAAACAAGTGTGTGTGACTGAGCCTTGTAAAGTACTTATGGTGTGTACCTATTCTCTTTGGGTTTGTACTCTATTTAAATTCACAGCATGGCTAAGGGAGCGCGGGGAGGGCTGATGAAACGGCGGTTAAAATCATATCGGAAAGTATGCGTGTATAAAAAAGACGATATTCTGTTATATTAATTGAACGTGAGAATCTTTAAGTGCCATTTGAACTATTTTTAATCCAAAAACATGTCATTTAATTACAAGAAAGTCTGTATTTACAACATTTTTAATATAAGTATGTAGTAGTCTAACCCGTCCTATGCATTTTACACAAACTTTACTCTCGTGAACTTTAAGCCGTATTGTAATGTTTCTTTTTCAAAACTAAAACTCGGAGTTGTGTTTTGTTTCAATCATACGTCTGAGTAACACTGTTATTATGCGTTTACACCTCCAAAGCTCAAAATGCTCCACGTTAAAGTGAAAATGATTGCATTACCACACGACAATGCAATTATTTTCTGTTTGAGAGTCTAAATATGTGGGATTTGCGTGTTAAACTTGTGTGAGTGAAACATGCACAAGTCTGGGTATGTTTTTGACAAGGAAACAGCATATAAAATAAATCAAAATGTAGCATAATATGGGCCCTTCAGCTACAGGCCTTCTAAACTAGCCATATACTGTACATGCCTTCACTGGTGGTAGTCATTGTTGTAATTGGAGACGGCCTGATGTCCTCTTCTGGCTCATTGCAAACAGTTGTCCATCTGTCCCAGAAGGAGACAGAATCTGCGTGATGAGCTCCCGTTGATTGAAAGTGGGCGCGAGGCTGAGGTCCCCCACTCTCCTCATGGGCTCCCAAGAGCGGATCAGAGAGGATGAAGTTTTGAGCTGGGGGATAATCTACTTCCCTTGACTGTGATAATGCTGCTCAGGACGAGTGAGGAGAGGGGTCGGTCTGCACGTACTCGCTCAAAGGCACACATATACAGACAATGGTGGAGAGAGTGAATGAAACGCATGCTCTATCACAGAAATACTCCTCATTCCTGTCTCCAGGCAACCACATTACATCTTCTGCTTTTTGAGCACAGGGATTTTAATTGACTCTTGTTGATTATGAATTAATGTACACATTCACCTGACAGAGGAATTACACCAATTAAATGATCGGTGTGTGTGATTTTCTGTGCGTGTTTGGAGCAGAGTTGTGTGTATCGCCTGTAGCAGTATGCAGCATGTTGATGTTGTTGGTTTTGTGTGATAGACTGGGGCATGCCTGAGAGCTTCTGCTTTGTGGATCTCATTTGAGTTTGGAGTCGTGGTGCTGGTCATGCTCTCGTGCCGCGCTGATCCTGTCTGCTGCTTCTGTCCAGCTGTTTCATCAGCTCCACCAGTGCTTCAGGAAACTCCCTCATTGTTCACTGACCAATCATAAACACACCAGAGCACTGTCAACCAGCATTTTACGCCCGATGCTCTGGGTTTGTGTGCACCTGTGGTTGGCCGTGGGGCAGGGGCTGCAGCAGCGTCCTGGGGCCCAGAGGAGAGGGCAGTGGGGCGGAAAGTCAGTCAGGGACAGGATTAGCTTGTCTCTCTGTCTGTCTGTTGTGGAGATTAAAGGCAAGAGATTCGTCGAGAGTTGTTTCCTCATTTTCATGTGTTTTTCTCCAAACGCATCAGAGGGCAGCTGAGCCTGAGCAGCAGGATTTGCATTTTAGTCATTTACATGAAGTCATTCGAGCTTGAGGCAGCATGTGGTCATACGTGCTGCATGTGGTGCCTCTGCCCAGCCACACCATTTATATTTAAAGCACTGATAATGCAAATGGGTGTGAAAAATGTATTCAATCATTATTATACATTTTCTGGGGCTCCTAAGAATAACACATCTGCAAAGTTAAATGCATTCTAGTTGGCAGATTGAGTTCATGTGTTGCCACACATGTCTTCTAACTCAGAGAAAATAAAACACTTGTTTCGACCATCTTCAGACATGTCTGGAAAGCTGCTCTCTCTGAATACTTCTGCTCCAGCCACCTGGACCGCGAACGCCGCACAGTATTCTCTGGAATACTCCAAGTTACACTGAGCGCTGAGTGGGAACAGCATGTAGCTCAGTATCCTGGCGGTGGGAGAGGCAGCAGAGGAGTCTAGAATGACTCTGCAGTGTGAATGGACCAGGACTGTGTTTGTGGCTGTCAGAGTGTGTGAACCCATTGCAGATGGGTGTGAGTGTGTGTCTCCAGGCCCCTCTGGACTCCATTAATCCCAAACCTAACAGATTTACTGCAGATGCAGGCTTTGATGTGGGCTCATCTCTGGAATATTGGATGCAGGTTCCATATTATTCTCCTCCTCATTCTTTAGCTGTGCTGTTGTGTTCCTCTGCACACGAGCGAGGATTTTCCGGCAGGACAGGTGGCGGTGCTGTTATGAGTTTGTTTACAGCTCAGGTGTTTTTGCCTGCTCCTCTGATCTGTAATTTTACATCTCTGAGCTCTTTTAATCCCATTCTTATCTTGTGTAAGCCTTCTAATCTTTGACCCTAATCTTAAACCATCACACTGCATCACTGGGCGCACTGACTTATTTTCCTCACCTCAGAACCATGCGCTGAAAGAGTGAGTGAAACCATGTTGCCTTTGGGTGTCCTCTCCCATGAGGACTTTATTGCAGTGTATTTCTGTTTATATGTGTTTCATCGGCGCACCCTCCAAGTGAACCAGGCTTATTTTAAAGCTTGCTCTCATAACCCAGTCTCTGGAGCGAAACAGATGGAGAGGCAAAGAAAGCATAAATGAGATGGTAAGATGGAAAAGGCATTTCTATTTGAAATGATTATCCCCCCTGATGGGTAGACTAATAGAGCGTTATTGCATTTCTGTCAGATTCTTTTAATCTAATCACCCTTTATAAACAGATGAGCCAGAGAGTGTATGTTTATCCATACAGAGACACAAGCAACCAGTGTCTAGACAGCAAACACCAATTTGGCTGGCGCGAAGGAACATCAATGCTAAAGCAATGCTGGTGAAACACGAAGCCTGATGGGCACAGCGCGTGGAGGAGATGCCAGTGACAGACAGATAATAGTCCGAGGAGGAAGAGGAGGGCAGGGGTGGGCAGGGAGCAGCTCCGCTAATACATCCAGAGAGTTCAGTTAGCTCTGTAAACGCGTTAGACCTCGGGGCGAAGAGTGAAATCCATTGACTAGCCTAACTCTCCCCACCTTTCCACTTAGCCTCCGCTCAGCACCAGCCAATATCCTGAGGGGAGCTCCACTGCTGCTCCATTGGCACCATTGATCAAATGCCTTCATGTTTAAGTGTACAGGTCTCTTATGGCCGCTGCCGTGAGTCTCATGAGCGTGTGCGTGTTGAAGGAGGATTAAATATCTGCAGAAGGTGCATCTTCACACCTCAGTTTTACTTGGGCACATGCATCACATGGTTTGAAGGCAGAAAGTCCAAGTCTATTTATTGTAAAGTAGGACACGATGACTCTTAGCACTGATTTAAAGTGGAGCTGCAGGATTAACTCATCAGAATCACCATTGGCTTAGTGTTTTTATCATTCATACTTTTAAATCAACTATAAATCAAATCTTTACATAGTATTAAACCCACTGGAGTGTATTGTTTTAGCACATTTAAGGAAAAAACATTACATTTTCTTTTAGATGTAGAGTAAAATATTATTAGATAGGGAGATTAAAGATTTAATACTTCATAAAATTAAATAAAGTGCTATTTTTGGGTTGACATTTCACTTTTTTTTTCTATTTTTATCATTGTCGTATCAAGCATTTCCCAAAATTGAGGTCTAAAATTCTAATATTGCGTCTGTAATCTGAATCTTTCCAAATTTCCAAATACATTGTGAATAATCTTCATGGCAACACAATGAAAAAAAATTTCAATCCATTATCAAAAGTGACAAATTGTTCTGTTATTTAAAGACATGCTTTCCATTACGCCCCATCGTCTACAATAGATTTTTCCATAAACACTCGCAAACTGTTCTTTTATTATTTCGCTTTGACACAACAAAGAAAGTAGTTATGGTATTTTCTATGGTGTTCAAGGGCTTTTCTAAAAACCGGCAATCCATTTTATAAGAAACTGCAAATCAACAACACCTAAATCTTTTGTGGCGCCACTTTGAAAAACATTGGTGCACTATATCCATTTATTTTTCGTCAAATGTAATTCAGGATGCCGATTATATAAGCAGGAGTGAGTTGGGGTTGTTTGAGTACACAGGGAGGGTGTTTAAAAGCAAACCACAGCTCCCTCTTACCCCCTTTCCGGTCTCTTTTGCTTTCATGTAAGACTAGAACAAAACACTAGAGGATCTCAGTGGTTTTACAGGGGAAATTCAGTGGATTTGACTGTGTCTCTCCCCAAACAAAAATAGACTCCATGCTACGCCGCGCAGCTCTGAAGAAGAACGCGAAGAAGGAAGTGACTAATTGTGACTTGTGCTGTCAGGTTTGGCAATTAAAAATGAAGCAGATCAGAAGTTACCGTATTAAAAAGGAGCGGGGCATTAAAAATAATTGCTGCTTTATAATCTACAGCGCTGGATGTGCAGATGTCTTTTGGGAATCTATTGTCTTGCCTAACCTAGCTCCTCGAGTATTGTAAAAAAAAGCTCGTATAACTCGTCACGTGTGCAAAATGTAAAGCGAAAAAGCTATTTCAGAGGCGGAACTTTTAGCCAACACTTTTTAATATCTTATTTTAAAAGGTTGTGTTTGACTAGTGGTGACAATAGTAGCTCTTAGTTATTCCATGAAAGGTCAAGCTTCTCCCTATTCATCAGGTATTTTTTTCAATATACTACGATGAAATACTAGATCTATTTGAGTTTGCATATTTGGCAACCCTTATAGTCGTGTTTATGACTATGAAGATTCTCAAGTGGGCTCTCAATTTGTACTAATAGGCCATTTAAAGCTGTACTATGCAACTTTTCTGATGATGTCCAACTGCAGGCTTCATGGACATAGTTTTGTACAATTTTTTTTTCTTTTTTTTCCATTTTTGAATTGAATTACTGCTGGAAAAATACATCAGAAAACATGCCTTCTTAGTGCAAGCAGGGTTACCACTCCACTGTGTGTATCCATGGCGACTGACAAGATAAATGCCATAGTGTGGAACATTTCAGCCAAAGGAATAACATCTCCATCGGAGCAAATGGGTGGTCGAGTCTCCACCAGAAAAGTTACACAGCGCACTGTTAACTGTCTGCATACCTGTAAAAACGCTTTCATCCTATTCTGAAGTTTTGTAAGTTTTGTTTAATGCCATACTGTGGAACATTTCAGACTAAACAAGAACATTTCCATAGAGTCAAGAGGGTTTTCTCCTCTAGAAAAGTTACATTCATATTTTATCTCCATTATCAAAACTGTAAAAACGCTTTTATCCTATTCTGAAGTTTTGTAAGTTTTGTTTAATGCCATACTGCGAAACATTTCAGACTAGACAATAACATCTCCATAGGTTCAAGTTGGTTTTCTCCACCAGAAAAGTTACACAGCGCAGCTTTAACTATGTGCATACATTAGCTCCATTATCAAAACTGTAAAAACGCTTTTATCCTATTCTGAAGTTTTGTACGTTTTGTTTAATGCCATTTCAGACTAAACAATAACATTTCCATTGAGCCAAGCAGGTTTTCTCCTCCAGAAAAGTTACATTCATATCTTATCTCCATTATTAAAACTGTAAAAAAGCTTTTATCTTGTCTTCTTGGCATTTCCTCACATTGACATTTTGTTGTTTTGTAACCACATCATCGCTCAGTATGAAGCAGCTTGAAGATTAATAAGTTTAATGCCATACTGCGAAACATTTCAGACTAAACAAGAACATCTCCATAGGTCCAAGCTGGTTTTCTCCACCAGAAAAGAACCTTTAACTACATACACACCTCCGCTCCATTCTCGAAACTGTAAAAACGCTTTTATCCTGCGTCCTTGTTATCTCCTCGCATTGGCATTTTGTTGTTTTGTAATCACCCCATCCCTCAATATGAAGGAGCTTGTAGATTAAGATCAGCGGCAGACGTGGTGAGACAATCCCGTGTTCTACTGTATATTGTTGCTGTATTAGTGTTATTTCTATGGAGACAGAGAATCAGCCGCTTTTCCCCTTAATCCAGCTCAAGCACTACACCGCCATGATTACTTCCACAAACACATCACACCCTGAGTCCTCAAATCCTGTTGTTCAAAACAGAAAGTGATTTCATTTCAAATTGACAGCCCCGTTGTGAAGCCAGATCTTGTTATTGTATGGATTTCTGGAAAAAAAAAGTCATAATAAAGTCTAAAAATAGTATAATAAGAAGAAAGTGGTTGCTATGATGTTTTTTTTTTTATCTTAGGTTTAGGCCAAGGCCACAGTTTGCAGGGCTCCATATCCAATCATTTTTATAACAAGATTTTTCAGATGTGGTGTTGGAAATCTCATCATTAGAGAGTGGGGGAAATGTAAAAATGCATGAGAAAGTGGCGCTTCAAAAAGGCGGGCCCTTTGTGATTTAACAACAAAAGGGTCTCCTCCATTCGTTCTAATGGGCTGTTTTAAGACTGTTTTTCTCCTCCGTTAGAGTCGGGGTTTTGGTAATGAGCGACTTTCTCTTGGTTTAATTTTTAATCCTTCAACCCTTATCATTGTGCGCTGGGTTTCATAGACTTCATTGGTTTCGCTCAATGGGTCATTTTCAGAACTGTCATTTGGTGAAATTCAACCGAGCAAGAAATAGTTAAGGCAAGTTCAATGTGGCGCTTTGGAGAATTTAATTGAAATGGATTTGATTATTTATTTACACTCTTACAAATAAAAGACACATTCAATTACCATATTTTTCAGACTAAAGGCGCATCTAAAATCATTACATTTTCTCAAAAATCAACAGTTCGCCTTATAATCCGGTGCACTTTAGAGCCCGAAAAATACGGTATATCAGTTTGTATCTATTGTTAATTAGGACATTTCCCTAAGTTATAATTAAAATTGTGCTGTGCATATTAAGACTTGTACCATGATTTGGTTATATTTAGCTTATCTATTTAGCTTTTTAGTTTGTTGTTTAGTTTTTTAGATATATTTATTTATTTTATCATCCCCTATAATACTTATTACATAAAAAA
>KN504720.1:16683-27183 GCA_000787155.1 Scartelaos histophorus
CCAGGAGCAGTTGTTTCTGTGTTGGACTTAAACTGTGTGTGTACCTGTACTGGTGGAGTGTGTGGCAGTGCTCTGACTCCTCACAGTTACAGAAGTAAATGACAAACTAACACATGAATGAGCAGCAGACTGAGTGACATCAGACTTTGAAATGCTCTAGATATGCACCATATTATATCCTATACTTCCATTTGCTATAATCAAACAGTGTCTTTTCTGTGCAAAGTTTCTTAGGCTGTATAAATGTAAAAATGCATAAGTCTTGTCGGTGTAACTTTCCCAGCCAAGCTCACACAGCTGCACACACCTTAGTTATAAAGATCTCTTAACATTCTGGATCCATTTTCAGGGGCTACAATTTACATTTCTGCTTTAAAAAAATGTTTTACTTTTCAGAGTACTTTCATATCAACATTTTAATCCTACTTGAGTAGCGTTTTTATTGACATAATAGTACTCTTACTTGAGTTCCTATACTTCCATTTGCTATAATCAAACAGTGTCTTTTCTGTGCAAAGTTTCTTAGGCTGTATAAATGTAAAAATGCATGAATCTTGTCGGTGTAACTTTCCCAGCCAAGCTCACACAGCTGCACACACCTTAGTTATAAAGATCTCTTAACATTCTGGATCCATTTTCAGGGGCTACAATTTACATTTCTAATATTATTCAAGTTCAAGTATGAATAGTATTTTAATAACTTGGCACATTCGATAACTCAGTATTCAAAACGACGATTGAATTTCAAATAAGTATTTTTATCTTGTCTGCTTTAGGTGGGACGGCATGAAGTGAGAAGCATGTTACATTTACTTGAGTAACTTAAAAAAAAAAATACTTTTCAGAGTATCAACATTTTATCCTACTTGAGTAGCCTTTTTAGTAGTGTTTCTTTTCATTTTACTCTTACTTGAGTAGTGGTTTTCCCAAATCATTTTTACTTTTACTTGAGTAATTTCTTGGATGACTACTGAAATTTAAAATAACAATGAACCTCATTTGTGAATCTTTTCTTAAAAAATTAAACTTTCACTTTAAGAAGATGCCCCATATTCACAAAATGTTCTTAAGCAGTTGGAAAGACCCAATAGACACATGCTCTATAAAGATGAATATGTTTATAGGAAATAATTTAAGAAAATATATAACTTGCAATCATGGAATTATTAGAATTAGTTGTTGCATTTTCAGAGGAATAATATTCTAAAACAGTAGAATTGTTCTTACAAGTGTTTTTGACTGTTCGTAGGATTTGTTTTTCCAGAAGGTAAAAGCTTCCAGTTAAGAAAAAGTTTTGTGAATGCCAAAAATGTTCGTAAGAAGACCTTTAGTAAAAAATTTTCCCTTCTCTACCAAACCAGCTTCAAAATAAAATTAAGTAAGAATAAAAATAATATTTGGGAAACTACTCAAGTGTCAAGATGTCAAGAACATTTGTCATACTGTCAGCGTAAAGCTTTTATCGCCAAATGTGTTATTTCTCATTTGGACAGATCTTACCGCTCTTGTTCATAGGTGTTAAGCTGATCTCTGGCGTGTCTTCAATTCCATGATCAGTTATACACACTCTAGGTTGACTTGACTTCCCCCTTGGGTGTGAAAAAATGCCTGCTGATTGTGAAAAGCTGAGGGTAGCCAGGTCAAAGGTACAAATAAAAACACTTAGGAGAAACCGTGTGTGCTTCGGGGGCTGTAGTAGAGTTTTTCTGTGTAGTTGAGCAAAATTGACTTTACCTTGTACAGATATATTGTGTACGTAGCTCTTAAAAGTGTGCGCAATTCCACTGGAGGGTCCACCTTTTTGTCTCCATGGAAATATTATTGCTTTGTTCAGATCTGTGGAAAGTCGCCCCTATTCACACACAGGATTACTGCATTTTTCAGCAACAGAAAGACCCTTAATGAATAAACTTAAGATGGAAATGTTTAATTTCATGAAACATTCCAAGCAAAGCAATAACATCTCTATGGAAACAATCACGCGGAAAACTCTCCACCAGAAAAAGTGGATAGAAACGAGGTATTACGAAGCGTTTTATAGTGTTAGCATGCTAGTCGTTGTTAGTATTACTGTGACGCCAACTTTGGAGCACTGCAAACAGTTTCAAATGAACGAATCCTGATTTTTCACATTTTGAAGACATCAAAAAAGAAGTTCATTACCTGCTGTGGCTAATTAACCACGCTCATATTATTGGTTATTTTGCTGACTTGCACCATAGCAAAAACTGCACATTTCTCCCAAACCTCCAAAAACTATGATTCTTAAACATCGAGTAAGGCATCTTTAAAGCCCCACTGTGTAACTTTTCAGCGAAAAAAATGTAAACTTTTTAATTTTTGTGTGTTTTATTGCACGGAAAAAACGGGGAAATTTCTATCAGCCTCCTTCTGCTTGTTTCCATGGCAACAACTTTGGCTATACTATTCCATAGTATGGCATAAAATGTATCTAGCTCCATGGAGAATTTTCTAAAGTATGGTTTTTACTCTCTATTTCCCTAGACTCCACCACATTCCACCTCCAGAAAGTTACACGTGTCATGGTGTTGCTTTAATAATGTATCAGTTGTTTTTTGGTTGGGTTTTTTTGCATTAAACCACAGGTGCTTTGCTGGATCTGTTGTTGTTGCATCACATTAGACTTTCACATTAGATTTTCCTTCAAAATGTGTGTGTGTTTTCACCGTTGCCTCCAGAAATCCTCAGTGTGCATCTCTTTCCTCTCACCGGGTGTAACATTACATCATAGTGAGCACCCGCAGAGCACACGGTTAAAAGTCCAGCCCTGCAGCTTTACTCTCGCTCCACTTCAAACTACCTCCACAAACGCACACCCCCCTGATCCCGCACACGCCGCAGTAATCGCATTTGACCCGGGATTGTGCTGAATACACGTTTGACCCTCTCTACGTCAAATAGAATTACTAAAAAACAAGGCAAGACCAACTGGACGGCTGCCATTTTGAAACGGCCATCAGGATTTACTTGATGTGGAAAGATGTCGGCCAGAAAGGAGATTTGAAAGGATATTTGAACCATTTTATAATAGGGTGATCCATCAAAGCATAGTTAAAAAAAAGAAAAGTTTCAGATAGCCCTGCATTAGGTTTTAGCTCCAAAAGAAGATTTAGGATGGAATTTGGAAGAAAAATTAGATATTTTAGAGGTTGCTCAAGCTGCATGAAGTTTCCTGGAAATTGACTCATTTGGTGTTTTTAAGTAACTTTTTATGGACTTTATGGACTTTCTAAGTAATGTTTATGCAAGGTTCAGTTTGTGTTTGCAGAATAAAATGACAAATGATTCAAATACTCCTTATTTGTTTGTATTATTTTATAATACAAGGCAATTTTCAAGTGTCTTGAGCAGCCTCTAAATATGAATTAATTAGCATAAAATTTTGACCCAAACATTTTGGCCAAATGCAGGGTTCTAAGCTAGAATCAAATAAATAAATACATTTAGACCACCCTAATTATTCCCTCAAATATAAAATTGTAGTTTTGTTTAATTCGCTCATGTTCCATTTTTTTTTAATGCTTACACAGCTATTGGAATATACCGGAGGGTTTCAGGTCCATTTCTTGGGGTCTGCAGCCTATTCCAACATCCCATCATTATGACATGCCTCTGTTTAGATGTGGTGGTTTTTCAACACTTTTAGTAACACTATTCCGACATCTCTATTAACCCACAGTCCCAGTTTTGAGCCTTATGTCCCCTGTCCCAGCAGATTCATCCAAAACCACTGATTTGTGCCAGTTTTAAACAAAAAATGTCCCTATTTTTTAAAAAGCTTCTTAAAATAAATAAAATGTGACTATCCTGATTCACTTTAGTGCAGAGTGCGTAACAAGTTTCCTTAATTCCACTCTCCTTTCACAGTTTTGATATTACCAACCACCCAAAACCAGAGATATCCCAGTTTTTTTTATTTTGGAACTGTGGTCACCCTAGACATGTCACCTGTGCACATTCAGGCTGCTGTCCATGGTGCTGAATGCAGCAGCTCCATCGATAGCAAGGTAGTTTTGGGGGGGTTTTTTTGCAATGTAATTAGTCTGTGTAATACAAACACCCTTAGATCTAAACATTTCACTACAGCCCCATTCCCCCCTATTATTAGCCTACAATCTCTTACCATGGAGTTGCAGATGAAGTTTCTTATCTGTATTGTATTGATTGTATTGATTTCCCCCAAAAAAACAAGAGCCTAATGTTTATACAATCAAATATTATGGTCATATGTAGTTAGTCAAATGTGTGTTTTGAGAACATCTAAATTCTACACAAACCCACGTGATGCAGGAGCCAAACCTGGAGATTTCTTGTTGTAAGGCATGTGTGCTGGCCTTTGACAAGCATAGGGTCTGTTATTTTACACTATGGATTTCTGGTGAGGATTACAAACATTGTCAAGATAAGGACGGAGATTGAAGGACATATTGTCTTGGTCTGAGTCAGTGGTAGTCCTAAATCAGGCTGAAACAATAGCTGTGAAGAGGCTGGTTTGTGGAGGGGGGAGAGAGGAGGGGGATGCCTGAGAGGTTTGACAGAAAAGCCAAATTCCAAAGGGTTTTCTCTGAGTGAGTAAGAGATTCTGATGCAAACTGGAGCTAACAGGGTTTATCCACAAGCCTGTTCCTCCGGTGGTGGTAGAGTAAAGACACACTTAACTTTATTATGCTGCTGTGGAGAGGCATCAGGCTCATACGCATGTCCACACAGTCGGTTCAAATGAAACTTTACAAAGAGTGTCTGACCTATATAGACACTACAGAAATATGGAATTTGACACACAGCTTTGACTTCACATTTTCTCCGTAAGATCCCCAAAAGTTCTTATCTGGCAAGCCCAGAATGAGTCTAATCTCAAACTCTCTTCAAATATGGGTTCCCCAAGGATCCTTCATATTGGCCCAGCCCTATTTTTGTCACTGATATTCCCAGTGATCTCTAACTAACCAGATCCAACCACAGACTGTATGAAGTGATACAGTGAGTGTGTCATCACCCATAGTGTTCAGCTCCAGCCAAATGAAGCCAGTCGAGGCCAGCATTTATGGTTTGGCAGGAGGGCAGGTGCTAAGCAACGCTGTCACCTAAATCTGTTGCTAATGCTAGTCTGGGCAACCTTTGGGAAAGAAGGCACTTCATTGGTCTGTTATTAATGTTCATATGTAGATTTAGGACAAATATTGACATAAAAACACAGATACGGGGGTTAAAATCAAATTTTTAAGCCCAAAATGAGCAACTTGACTGTAGCAGCTACAGAAAGACAGCAATGGAGTTGATGGAGCTAATTCGTCCATACTTACTTCATTCGGAATGCAGTGGGTACCGGGCTAGCTGTGACTATTTCTACAGTCTGTGGGCCCAGTCCTGCTTAGCTTCTGAGAAGTGATGAGATCAGGTTCTGACAAGGATGTTTCACCACAATAGGTCTCATTTAAAAATAGCTTATCACTCAATATGAACCAAACACGTAGATCAAGAAGTATTTATTAAAGTTTTAACAAATTTGCAAGCTGAAAAATTCTGTTAAATCATTATTCAGGCATTTTCAAATCACTTTATGTTCCATTGTTTAAGGAGATGTAAGGATTATTACTTGATATGAATACATTCACAACACTGGGCCATGTGCTTACTCAGCTTCCTGATTTGAAGGGTAACAGCACCAGCATCAGTTGTAGATTTGATTTTGAGTGGGTAGAGTGACTAAAATTAAGTATCAATTTATTTGTATTCATGTAATTAATAGCAAAATGATCTGTGTATAACCAGCACTGTTTTACAATTTAAGACATGTTGATTATTCCAAGGATGTTAAAATCATTTGCGAGCTGACGATGATTTCAGGCACTTATCAAGCCACAACGGTAAAGTCTGTCATAGTCCTGTTACATTCTTCTGTACATCTTGATCTCTGTAGGATTTGTTATTTCAGATTGTGCATGTTCCTCCGTATCCCTCTGATCAGCCGGTATGAGCACAAGTGAATCTGTGGTGGATGTGGGGTGAGCTACACAGTGTCTGCCTGGTATTCAAAAAGACTGGGTATCAGATCATGAATATAGTCAAACATTCACAGTATTGTCAGTTGATTACAAGCACACAGATCACTCCAGACAAAGTCCATATGACAAAGCTTTACAAAACATCGGGTTATAACAAAGAAAAACTGGCATTACGACTTATGTACAGCAGAACTCTAAAGAACCTGATTCAACGCACATCAGGGAAAAGTCACTCCCTCAGTTTAAGGCAAAGTCTCTCTGCACAGGTCTGATGTATGAGGTGCAGACTGGAGATCTGTACATGTATGTACATGTGTGTACTTGTATGTACATGTGTGTACATGTATATACATGTGTCTGAGGACATGCTGAGGGATCATGGGGCTGAGGAGCTGCTTATGGAACAGAACAACTTATAGACACAGAACACAGGAGAGGTCAGACCTGTACCAGCACCTGGTTCAGATACGAGCTGTGCAGCCCTGCTCTGGTGACTGCAGGAAATCCGACTAATTAAAAATAATGAGAAGAGCTCAGACTGCAGGCGGTGCAGTCTGGTGGTGCTCACAGAGGCGCTGCTGCACTCTGGATTCTGTCTGTCGAGAGCCCATCACAGCCTTTTGCCTTCAGAGGCACTGACTACAGCAGCACAGTGACCACAGCAGCGCAGTGACCACAGCAGCGCAGTGACCAGAGCAGCACAGTGACCACAGCAGCACAGTGACCACAGCAGGGCACTGCTCTGGGGGTCACACCACAATTAAACATCTCTCAGTCACAGCTGAACCACAAGAGCCATTACATTACATGCATTAACCTGGAGGAGCAGTGGTCTGCTCTCTCCTGCCTCCATGAGGAGCTCTGTCTCCTCGTGGTATCCTGCATTCTCTCTCCTCCCACTGACTAAACACATGGATGTGGTGAATGTTTAAAGAGCAAATCCAATGAACATTTCCAGAAACCCCTTGCCTGCAGAGTTTGGCTGAGCGGATAACAACTTTCTAAAGTACAGTGGAACAGTTTGTAGCTGCATTTCTAAATCTTACTTGCACATGCACTTCACAGATATAGGGCAGATAGGACTCAGGCCTTTGTGTATCATCCAAAGGTCACCAGTCAGACCAGTGTATCCACACACTTAAGTATTAGGGCCAAAGTCACTTATGAAGAGTGCTCGCAGCTATCAGCCAGAACTTTTCAAGAATGTAATTACATCTATGTCTCTAAAAAGAAACTTTGATATAGAATAAAATACCAAATTGAGTGAACATGAGTGAATTCAAACCAGCGTAGCCTGGAGTTGTATGGAATCCAATGGACTGTAAATGAATTGTTTATGAGTTCATATTGATTTCAGGTAAGGGATATTTGAAAAAGCAATCAGTGATGTAATATTCTGAAGACCATGAAACTGCCAACTGCATATTGTACATGTTTAGCGAAATTTACAATTCCAGATTGTGTTGATAAGAACATGTGTAAAAGCTCAAAAATAGCCCCAGCCCTGTCCCACTGTCAGTCGGAGAAGTCCACCATCTGAAAGTTCTCAGATGTAAAAGTCATGTTCATAGATGTAGCCCTCTGCCCCATAAATAGAATCTTCTGTGATGTCTGCACAATCTTCTGATATCCATCACAAAGTCTGTGAACCTCCCTGGCTAAGTCTGCCATTTGGCTCTACATTTCAAATAAGGAACCAACACCACCACATTGAGGTCCTACAGAATGGTGGAGATGACGTCAAAGATGGTGACCGCTGCACTGAGGTTCAGGATAGATGATGTCCAGTAAGTGATGACCAGTTCTGAGACCCTCAGTGGTGTTGAAGATAATGACCAACATCCAGCAGAGTCTGAGTTCTTACAGGGGGTGCAGATGAAGTCAAGTATGTACATGTCCTACAGAATTGTGGAGATGAAGAGCAGTGCTATAGAAATTATGTAGATATGAACAAAGACTATGACCACTGTGTATGTGCAGTAGAGAGTGGTCCAGATGATGAGTGGTGGACATGACGCATACTGCTAAAGATTGGGGTAGATGACCACTTCATCTTCAGTGGTCCAGATGAAGACCTATGCTAGAGAGTGGTACAGACAAAGACAAAGAGGATGACCAATGCACTCAGGTCTTACAGAGTAGAGCAGATGAAGAGCAGTGCTGCAGGGTGGTGTAGATGTAGACGAAGACCATTTTGGGGTAGTACGATAATGCAGTTGAAGACCTATTCCCCAGAGTGATGCAGAAGTAGATGTTGAGGATCACTGTTTTTGGTTTAGTGTAGCAGCAGAGATGAAGACCAGTGCTACCAAATATTGCAGAGGAAGTTGTAGCTGAAGATAATGACCACAGTTTTTGGGGTAGTACAATGGTGCAAATGAAGACCAGCGATTCAAATGGGGCAGATGAAGATGTAGATGGAAACAACCACTGTTTTTGGTTTAATACAGTAGTGCAGATGAAGACCAGTGCTATGGGGCAATGCAGAGAAAGATCAGACTACAGCATGGTGTAGATGAAAAGCAGACTACAGCGTGGTGTAGATGTAGACAAAGATGATGACCAGCAGGTTGAGGATGGTCCCGATGATGCCTAACATGGCCAGGATGCTCTCCTCCTTGCTCTCCTTGTCTGAGCTTCCTCTTTCCTCATCATTGTAGACAGTGTTGACCATTGTCCCTGGGAAAGGCTGCCGCTTGCTTCTCGCACCAGTCTGAGGAGGCAACACACAAAACTATGGTCAGTCATTTTTTAAGGTCAAACATGATGCATTATTTGTACTGTCACTGGTCTTATTCATACATATGCTCTTGAGGCCCTTTGTTCAATGTTTTAGAACTAGGTCCTATATTAAACAAAATGGACTCCCCGTGAGCTTTCAGCCATGTTATACTGTTGTTACCTCCTCGCAAACATTCCTAGAGTTTTGTTTTGTTTCATTCACACATGTTTGAGTTATTATTAGTCTGTCTACAAAGCTCAAAATGCTCTGTTCAACTTTGTGATTGCTTGAAATGACCGTTTTTAAATTAACAGTTCCTTTTATTTTTTGTTCGGTCAAGATTGGCAAATCATCCAAATGATTCCTGTAAAGGTGTATGGAATTTAGGAACACAGTGGAGCACTTCCTGCATTACCACATGTCATCACAAGATGGAACAAACTGTTTTCTGTTTGAGAGAAGAACTCATCAGGGCGTGGAGATTAAATGCAAAATCTATAGTGCATCGAACACCAAAAGTTCAAAAGTTTTTTCAGCTCAGGCGTCAGACTCTTTGCACATCCACTTTTGCCCTTCGATGCACCACATCAACCAATTAGGGCCTACTGTCCAGTGACATAGAGAGATCATTATCTGGAGGAGGGTGAAGACCCAAGAACCAGTGCTGAACCTGGAAAAAGTCAAAACGCCTTTGAATTATGTCATGGATATAGGCACGGCATCAGCAATCGCCTCTGCTGATGGATTGCTGATGGTCAACCTGATTTGCCATAATTCACAAAAAGACTGGGAAAAAATTGCACTCACAGGCCACAACTGACGCTCTGGACACATTTCCAACATGTCAGACCTCAAATACAAAGGCAACCAACATGTGTGTAGAAGAAACAAAACACAATTCCAGGTAACAATGTTATAACACAAACCAGAAAGTGGTGTAATATACTCTTTAAATAATGACTATATAGAACTGGACATTATTTTCCAGCTTTAGTGCTTTAGTCCATACAGAATTCTGGTGTAGGTCTCCATCTTCTTCCAGCAGAGGGAATTACAATGGTTAACAAAACCATTAGGAACTATATACTATATAACTACAACAATACAAAACTATTAGGAACTGTACAGGAACGTACCCCAACATATATAATGTGTGATAATAAATTAGGATGTGGATGAAAACCACTTGACAACCATAAAGACAACCAAGACGCAAATGCACAAAAGCCTCGAGGCCTGATCCTGATTCAAACTGATCCACAGTGTTCACAGCCGACAGCCTGTCACCTGCACTCACAGCTCTCTCTGATGAAAATACACTCACATGACTTTTCACTGCTCATTTATACAGCTCTTGGATTTTTATCTTACTTTCTTTAAATAGCTTATGTATCTTCTTTTCCAGACCTGAGAATGTTTGGGTGCTGTTCAAGTCTCCCTGACGACAAAACACCTTTTCTCTCTCGACAGCAACAGGTGACGGTTCAAAATCAGACTTCTAGTGCTAGTCACAGATGTATCACTGAAGGATATTTGAACCAGTGGGCTGAGAATGAGAACAGAAAATGGCATGATGTCCTAAATTGGGGTTGAACTTTGTTTTTTTTAACTTCATCCTACTCCTTTTGAGCACCAGAAATGGTCCCAAATACATGTACATATCCTTGTTCCTTGTAGTACCTTGCTCAACCAAATAACATGAATGAATGAAATCAAATATATACAAAAAAAAAAAAAAGAAACAAAACGCAA
>KN504725.1:6569-59780 GCA_000787155.1 Scartelaos histophorus
ACACACACTTTGTCAAAATACATTTTTAAGCACGCACAGGAGTATATTTTGTCCTAGCTCATCTCCTACGCTTTTGCCAAACATATTTTAAACATCTTTCTGCAGCCACTAGGGGGCAGACAAGCTCCACTCTTTCTGTTGTGCATCCCTCTTCCTCTCTCCACACCCTCTGTCTCCAGCAGAGCTCATATCCCCATCAAATTACTGTGTGTGTTTTTAGCCCCTCAGTGTTAATTTTAATCATTTATTAGTTAACATGCTGCGGTGAGACAACTGCTATTTATTTGTGCCTGTACCAAGAACCGACTGAAGTCACGTTGGCTTGTTTGGTCTATTGCTCCTCATGTTGGAGATGAGCTTTAACTAGTCCAGTCCGGTGGTTAAAGCGACATCATGTAAAGCTAGACCAGAAAATACTCAATTTAAAGCAGCACTATCAACGTATACCAGTCACAGCCACCTTGTGATAATGTTATTTTTACTTCAATAATGTTGACAGCTTTCAACTCGCAATTAGCAACGTAGTCAGCCGTGCACTCCAACACAGATGGCAGCGCTACACCAAAATGCCACACAATATGCTAATTTAACCTCCAGGAGTGGGTCAGAGTTATACGAGTGTTTGTGTCAGAAAATACCTTGTTTTGAAGCATCTTATTCGGCGTGCTGTTTGTCTGTTGTAGAGTGTGCCCGCTGAATCTTGGATAACACATGAGAAGAGGAGGGAGACTGATCTCACTGTCACTCAACCACTTTCATCTCATCTTATCGTATGGAGCCGGCACAAAGTTTACAAGGTGAGTGACAGTACAGGCTCGAGAAAAAAAATCTGAAAGCATTTTTAAAGGTCCTATATTACAGAAATTGAACTCTTGTGAGCCTTTTAAGCCTTGTTATAATGTTACCTCCTCAAAAACAGACTTGGAGTTGTGTTTTATTTCATACACACATGTTTGAGCAAGCCTTTATTATTAGTCTGTCTACATTTCCAAAGCTCAAAATGCTCTGTTCCACCTTGTGATGTCATGAAGCGGTGGTTTTCAGGTTAACAGCCACCCCTTTACCTTTTATTTAGTAGAGATAGGAAATTCCATTGCTGAAGTTGTCCAAATGATTATAGTGAAGGTAAATGGAGTTTAAAAACACAGTGGAGCACTTCCAGTATTACCACATGACATCACAAGGTGGAAGAGTGTTTTTTGTTAGAGAAAAGAACTAAATTAACAGGATTTATGTGTTTGAGTGTGAAAGAAACAAACACAACTCCAGGTATGTTTTTAGTGAAGAAACAACAATATAAGATCAGAAAATAAAGTAATATAGGCCCTTTAATGTTAAGAGTTTGAATTACAGATATTTGTCATGGTTACTACAAATGCTGAACAAAAAGAACAAATATTTGCACTTAAACTTAAGAGCTTAAACGTGTACTTGTTTGGCTTGTCTCCTCTTGATGAGAGCGTGGCTCTTGAGTAAAACTGTGAGCATGTGTCATCTGGTGGACAGACCAGGAGATCAGTGGAAGATCAATAGATTTGATGCAATCCTGTGGAACATTACGCACAAAGTGATGACATCTCCATGTAGACAAAAAAGAAGTTACGTAGTGTCATTTTTAATTAGTAACATAGAACACTCACCGCCACCTAGTGATGAAGTTATATTTACTTTAATGTTTGGCCCCTTAACAATGGAAACATTTTGTATCAATAATGCTTGTTTTGTCTTGATGATGACTTGGCTATGAGTAAAACTATATCCTGTAATTAATGCAAGAAGAGCAACACTGTGGAGCATTGCAGGCAATGTGACAGCATCTCCATGGAAACAAACTAATGTCGTCACACCCCACCAGAAAAGTTACATGGTGCAGTTTTAAATTGTGTAGATGACAGCGCAGCCCTGAGTAAAATGCAGGTCTCGTCTGTTGGACAGAGGACCCAGGAGGTGAATCAATGGGGCCGTACGTGTGGTTTAGGCTCCTGCCATGTTTTGTGAAGGTCACTGTGCTGCGCTCCTGCTTTATTTAGGTTTCAGGACCAGATCCAATCAGATCGCTGCAAAGCCCCTCTCCCAAATCCTCATCACATTATGTCGCGCCATAAGCCCTGTTGAATCAGCGGCTATTGGACTAGCGCTAATCAGCTTAGCTTAGCCCCACTGTAAATATGCAAATAGTATTTGATGATTAATTGACCCCGGTTGGTGGTGCAGCCAAGCAGAGAAGAGAGAGAGCAGTGTGTATGAGACACAGCTCTCAAAATGAAAGAGAATCATCAGGTAATTATTAAACATGATGAATAATGAAATGTGTGAATGTTTGAGCGAGTGCTGACGGTGGATGTGCAATTAAGCCCGCCGAGAAGGATTCTATACATTTTAATTTATCATGACAGGCTCCCACATCTGGACTATATTACATTACGTACATTACATTAACCAGGTCAACAGGATGTGAACCTTTTAATGGTTTTATTAAGGGCTACACCTGGGAGCTAGAACCAAAATAAATTGTCCAACATAAAGCTAAACTGTTTTATTGGACTTGGCAGTGGGAGAATTGTCCTATCAAGACGACCTGTTCTTCAGGAAGGCCAGAATAGTTCAATTCTCTGTGTTAGAGGTGAATGATTTGGGAAAAATATCTCTGATTTTTCTGATAAGTGTTTTGTTTTAATTCTACACTTTCAAGTTCACATTTTAAACACATTCAGAAAAACTGACAAACACACTGAAATATGAAATTACAAACTTATACAAGAATCCCATTAGAGAACTCTTCTGTGTAAATCTAAACTACAAGATTAGCAGTTTTCATGCAAAATGTGACAGAATATTTTGTTTTTTGTAAAGGAAATTGTGGTTCTTCAAAAGCTGCAGCCTTTGTGCTATTTCCATAGACTGTGTATATGTAACTTCTTTATACAGCATATGGTTTATTTATCTTGCGATTTTGATTCGATTACTATCAATTGTGCAGCTCTATAAATTCTGTTTCTTCTGTCCTGACCCCTCTTTCTGTACCACTAAAACACAAAAATTATATTAGTAATGGTCTAGCAACTTAATACACATAATATTTGATCATGAAACAGTGAATGCCCTGAAATCTTAACTAAATGGCACATAAGATCTAATGTTTGATCATATTTGTGTAAACAGTATAAGGACGAAACAGTGAATACCTTGAAATCTTAACTAAATGGCACATAAGATCAGTGTTCTTAGTGTTTCAAGACATGAATACCATGAATACCATGACAATATTACACTATTTTCTCATCTATGTTATAATGTTGTTTCCTCTGGAGTTGTGTTTTGCTTCATTCAACCATATTTCGATGTCATGCGCTGATACAGGAAGTGCTTCACTGTGTTTTTAAACAGGAAACACATTGCAAAATTATGAATAACATATACATCCAAATATTTACTTCAAGTGCGCTTTAAAATTCAAGAAAACATTTGCACTTTTTGTGAAAAGAAGACTGAAAGCACCGATCATCTTTGTTTTTTGTGTGCGTTTCCATCCTTACTGTTGTTATTTATGTTATTTTTGGTATACTACTTCAAAATGAGGATCGAAAGCACCGATCATCTTTTTTTTTTTGTGTGCGTTTCCATCCTTACCAGTCCTGTTAAATGGAGATGTTATTTTTGGTATACTACTTCAAAATGAAAAAGAACTCCTCTGTGAACCCTGTGTAAATTTAATGCTATGTCTTGCCAATTTTTTCATCCACTAATGGAAAATTCAGAAATGTCAAACTTCCCTTGTTTTATAAATGAACTTAAATCATACATAAAATCTCTAAAATAATCTCTAAATGAAGTGTATTCTTACATGTGTGAAATTACCCTGGACTCCATGGACTCTGAATGAACTCTACTTCCCTTGCTACTATCTTTTTCTTTCCATAACTATGCAAATGCACTTCTAATGTTATTTTATTGTTATTATATTGTATCATTATTACTGTATATGTTGGGTTTGTGTTCTCACATCCAGACATGTCTGTAGCAAATAAAACAAAATAAACCAAAAACAACGCCATACATGTTAACTAGAATCATTTGGATGATTTCAGCCCTGGAATTGCCAATATCTACTGAACTAATTGTAAAAAATATTACTTCATGACATTACAAGGTGGTCCAGAGAGATGTAGACAGACTTATAATAAGGAGTTAGTCAAACAAGCGCAAATTACATAAAATATACAACTCCAGGTATGTTTTTTGCAGAAATAACCACTTTCTGACATGGCTTAAAGCTCACAAGAGTCAGTTTTTATGTAATGTGGGACCTTTAAAGCTTCCATCCTTTCATTTTTTAATCAAAAGGAGTATGTTATGTCATTTATTACAAAAGAATTGACTGATGTAATAAATAGTGGGATGAAAAGGGTAGTGTCAGAGCAAGTGGAGGTCAAGTCCCCCCACTCTTCAGCTGGAAAGGCTACAGCCCCTCCCCGCTCCGATTGGCTCCAAATGTCAACAAGGCAAATTGGAAATAAGTAATTCTTCCACAGTGTGAAATAGATTGCCTCTCTTCTATATGTACGCCACTGATTATGACAAATTGATTTCCACAGTCAAAGCAAGCCACAAATCCAACACCCTTTTACGGTACATTTTTTCTGTTGTAGAATTATAATTATTTGTATGTTTCTTTGCTTTGTGCCTTGGGGGGCTGGACTCTTCCTCTTTAATTTGTGGATTTCCAGTCTATAAATCCGGCGTCAGCAATAAGCAAGGAGTAGAATGAACGAGGGATTATTCAATATTAACATGCACGATCCATGTGAGATGTTTCCTTCGATTATACCATTTGGAATACAACCTGCTATGTGCGCTAGAGCTTGAGCTGACAATGAGGAAAATAAAATCGATTAGGTTTCGGTACAAGCCTCTGAAATCGTCTGCTTTCTGCTTGATTGTTCAATTTTCTCCCGGCTCATTTTCAGTTATGTTTCCATAGATCCAATTCCCTCACTTGCGCCGTGCACATGCTTGGTTTTTTTCGACTCTTTCTCTCTCCCCGTCTACAAAACTTCTCATCACCTACCTCCAGCTCCGTTTGTCTATCCTCAGAGAATGGCTGTTTTATGAAGTTTGTTGCAGTTCGGAAGGGCTGAAATTGCTTGACGGAAAAAAAATAACTTCAAATTGGCAGTTGTGTGGTTTTTGGGCTATTAGCTGTTACACCACAAAAGGTACAATCGCAACAGGAGGAGGAAACTAACTGTGGCTTTTGCTTGTGCTTACAGCTTACAGTGTCGGTGGTATGCGCATTGTTCCATTTTGTACCAAGTATAGTTTTATTTTGAGTAAAAGGAAGACTTAAGACGTTTTAAGACTTACAAAGCACCATTTTTTATTTTTTATGTATGTATATATGTGACAATTTGTGAGAGACAATTTGTAAAGCATGCATGAGTTTTGAAATGTGAAGAAACTGCTAAAAATCAACATCTGGACTGGTTGAGGCAGGATAACTGACTGGGACAGCTGGGAACTTTCATATTCTCCAACAGTTGTTCTCAAACTTTTCACACGTACTCGTTCACAGTAGCACAGAAGAAACTTGAATTTTGATTAGTTAAAGGTGCACTTTGTAGCTTTTTGGTCTCTGGATCTGTCACCTGCTTGTTTCTATTGATATGTCATTGCTCTGCCTGGATTGTTCTCAGTTTGACATTAAACAGCTCTATCTTACATTTATTCAGTTATTTTATAGATCTAAGCACCTATAAAAACAAGTATTCTGACTCGGGGTTGCCTCTCCACAGACTGGACCTGTAACTTAGTCTGGTTTGGGCTCTGCGATAATTTAATTTAATTTATGTTTTATTTATAATGTTTGCACCCAACATTTAAGAGAATGAAAGTATACAGAGAGGATTTGAAAGAAAAAAAACACAACTTATGGGTGACCCTCCTCTTAAGACAATAAAATGAATAGGCAAAACAAGCAACCCCTCCCCTCACCCAGACATTCAGTACACAATTACGCCCACAATTACATGCACATTCATCCAAATCACACAAACTCACACACCACACTCATTCTATACCCATACAAATTAATACATAATAACAATACAATCAAGAACTATAATACATACATACAAAAACAAGAGTGCAACATAGATCAAAGACTGAAGTCTATAAAATATTGTTAAACTTAATTTTAAACTTAATTTTAATTTAAATAAAAAGGTTTAATACTGTACTGTGAAACTCTCCAGACAGAGCAATGACCTCTCCACAGAGAAAAGCATCTGACAAAACCTCTACAAGAAATAAAAATATACACATATGCACCTTTTTAAAATTGATTGTGTGTTGTGATGCCACCTGAATCCTCGTAATAATGCTTTGGTCAAAGGACAATACGGCAATCACCTAAAATGGAAGAAACTGCACTTAGTTTTCCCATTATTGAACATATTTATGCTGTCTGTAAATATCCCATGTACCCCTCCACAGCCTGTTTCCACTTTGTTCCATGCAGCTCCCTCCCGCTGTTCCCTTTAGTGACAGGGTCTCTCACGGAGCTAAAACATTATCTTTCTGCTCATTAACCTTGGACAGGCTTCTACATTCTGGCTGGCTGCGCAGTGCTCCTCTGCCTCCCCTGTTTTCACCTCCATCTCCCAGCCTGTCTCTCTCACCTCCCTATTTGTCAATGCGCTCACCCGAACCAGACGGAGCCTTTTAAAATGTCGCCTGACGCCTCATACGCCTCTCTTCTCCCCCTGAGTTCAGGATGGACTTATCAGGACAATTTGTCGCACAACTTGCCAAGACACTAATGAGATCATCTGTAGCCAACTTCCACACACTTGGAAACATTCTCCCTCATATTTGCATTAAGAAGGTCCCTCGGCTTCCAAACTTGGACAAGACTCTTTTAAATCTTGTGCAGAAATTTAGTTATTTTCAAACTGAAATACGACAAAATTCAGTTGACCATGACAGTAAATCTTGGATACCGCTTTTATTACAACAGCTGATATTTTGAACTTTGCATGAATCCAAACTAGCAAACAAACCAAATAACTTTTATAGTGAGGGAAAAAATACACTATTAACAGGAAGGCCCAAACATTAGCAACAAAGTCAAATTTCTCACCTCAGATGAACAGAATTAAGTGTTTTGCTCATTATTTCTGCAGGAATTCTTTTGATATTATTTCCTTTATGCGTGCCCCTGATTGGCTAATGCACCTGTCAATCATCCTATCATATCTTTATTATTATTTTACATTATTTTATTGGTTACTGAGAAGGTTGAGAGCAAAGTCATTTCCCCCCCAAATTGTAGCTATATATTAGACTCACTTTATATACCTTGGAATTGTTGATAAATTGTCACTTTAATATCCTAAGAATTGCCTAAAAATCACATTGGGTAGGCCAGCATTTTCTATTACACTTTTATTGTTCTTTTTGAATGTTGTAAATCTGTCCCTTCTGACTAATCTGAGTTGGTCTTGTGTGAAACGTAACAAGAACTCCAATCTCTAACCAGCTCTAATTACTACAACACATACTTGTAATTCTGCTCTGAGTGTAATGATCCAGAAAATCACCCCTCCCTTTTTTTTTCTTTTTTTTTAAGCAAATGCTGAGGTGCCTTTGTGCATATGCAGATAATAGATTTTGGCATTTTAATTCTTATTTTGTTTGATTTGATATGTTCCAATAAAACAAACATATAGATTTTCCTAAGAATAATTTAGATGCCACAAATTTCAAATAATAAAAGTCTGAAAAAAAGGTCACACACTTTTTTTTTTTTTTTTTTTTACCATATATTTTTGTATTTCTTGCATTTCACATTTTTTTTGTTACAATATTAAAATGGTTGTTTCTTACTGTAACAGAGATTTGACATTGTGGCATCCTCACATATTTATCAATGACTCCTGTTTCATTGCAAGAACTTGTTTGTGAAGCTTGTGTTCTTTGATGTCTCTGTCTTAAATGTGTTTTTCTCACCCGCCGGTGCATGTGTGTATCTGCGTGTGCGTTTGTGTGTGGCTGTGTTTGTAAGTGTGCTTGTATGCGTGTGTGTGCGCGTGTGTGTTGGGAGGAGAAGAGCTTATCGACAGCCCACAGGATGTGCTATCGATGTGATCAGTCTCACTTAGTACGCGAGCTGCTCAAGTGTGACTGTGAATAATCAGGCTTTGCACTACATCAGCGCCATAGTCTCCACTAGGACTGAACTAGAGCTTGGACAGGGCTAGGCCAGGACTTAACCAGGACTTAACCAGGACTTAACCAGGACTTAACCAGGTCTTAACCAGGACCTAACCAGGATGTGACCAGGACCTAACCAGGACTTGACCAGAGCATAATCAGGGCGTAACCACAGCGTAAGTAGGACTTGAGCAGGACTTAAGCAAGTCTTAACCAGGGCATAACCAGGGCCATAGCTGACTCTGAGCCTGGCCACAGGTAAAATGAGCTCATTGTTGATTTGAATAAAGTTATTGGATTGAAACACGGTGTAGCCATTAATGGAGTAGGTCATTTTCGCACCTTAAACAAACCATCTGTCTCTGGATTAAAAACCTCACATACAGTTTTTCTTTAACCATCAGTCCAAGAGAGAAACACATCCAGTACTGGTCAGTTAAACCTCTGGCTCTCTGTGCTGTTAAGGTAATACAAATTCTTTGCATGTCTGACAAATCTCTCAAAGCGCAACACTAGTCATTATTCATTCACTCCATACTCTCCTATTCCTCATACATGTGGTGCTAAGCTATTATTGTAGCCAAGCATACTGGAGATACCCTCACGCCTGGTGTACACTGACTGCAGGTGCGATGGGGTCCCACAAGACTTAGAACGTCATTAAAATCATTTGCTCCCTACCACACTGACCTTGGTGCGATACGAATGCAGCGCAGGTCTGAACACCTCAGCGGTCTCTGATATCAAGTTGACTGAACCGGACTGCACTTGCAGTCTGTGTAATCGGGGGTAACTCACCCTCCCTCTGGAACTCCCCAAACACGTCAGACTCTGAAAACCCATCTCTTTAAAACCACCTTTCAATAACTTTTTTGTTTTTTCTGTCTTTGTTCATTTCTTCATGTAAAGCATATTTGGGTATCTTGAAAAGCACTGTTGCAAGCCTTATGTATTATGATTATTGGAGTAAATTGACAAAGGTGACAGCACTGTCAGCACCTGACAGTGATTCTATTTTAGTGTACTGTTGTCCTAATGAAAGCCTGAATTACCCTGATTAGCAGTTATAATTGCATATCTCTCAAAGGTCAATACTATATTTGCATTGTAATAATATTATCATTTGGGATAAAATAAAATAAAAATTATATTTGAAGCAAATAGTTCATGGACCATCAGAGAGGTTTGAGGAAATTTGAGTTTCTTATTCGATTCATATTTAGAACTTGGAAGTCATGCAAGGACAACATAATTATTCTTTTATACCTTGGAAAACTTGTGAAAATCTTTGATCAAAAAATATGCACCAAAAACCTGAAAGCACAGTGAAATAACGCCCAGTGGAAGTCCTGCATTTATTTCCCCCTCTAAACATTTTTACTTGGTTGCTTTGCATAATTTAAAAAGGGATACTTTGAAGTTGGACTAAGGAAGCCACCCACCACTTAAACCATCTGATATTTTCTCTTGCTGTGCGCGAGAGACTGTAAATGTTGTTTTTCAAGCTTGGGTAGGTGGTGTTGTGCGCAAACGTGTGCAGCTGCCATCTTTAGTCATGTTTCTTGGAGGTCTTCTGATTGATATGCGCCAAGAAACCAGGCTCACCCACTCTCACGGCTTAAGTCATCTACGCACAAGCACACAAAGGCATCTCCAGCAAGCTTACCTCAAAGTCTGGGACAAACACACAATCGTAAACCTCTAGCAATTTCCACATCTTAGCTTTTCAATTGCCTGCAAAACCAACCTCTTTCATATTCTTTCACTGTAATTTAGTAAAAAACAATTTGCAATTTCGCTGTAGGTAATTGCCCTCTGAATGTGTAAAGAGAGCAATGCAAAGTAAATGGCCATATTTTGAAAGATTCCCAGGAGACAAACAGAAAGCTTACAATATATTGGAGGAGGCAAAGGTGAGGCAAGGATAGACAAAATTTGCATAATCCTTTTGCTTGGCATTCCTAACATCCTAACTCAAAAGGGTGCTATTGACCTTTATTGAGGCACTACCACTTTTCTTTGGTGGTAGATGAGGGTAATACTTTGTTCCACATGTTTCCTTCCATTGGGTACATTATTCTTTGGAGTTCATCCTGGGTTTAAACAAATATGTGCAGTTTCAAGGAGGTTGTGCAGATACTTGGAGTATGTGAGCTTCTTTTGTAGTTACTCATGATGTTTATGTATATTTTTTAAGTACTTGTTTAGAGCTACACAATATATTGAAAATAAGATATATATTGGAGTATTGGTTAAAGAGCAGGTATTTTACTTCTGTGCGGTATTAGTTGCTAATACATAATATATTTACATCATCATATTACCTTTTATTGTTTTGAAAATGTTTATTTTAATTGTTTTTGATGTTCTGAATATCCTCTCCTGTCAGTCCCCCTTCAGAGTGCAATCACAACAAAATCAATGTGCATCCTGCTAATGAAACTCCTGCACATCGGATCAGGTTTCACAAATTGCTGTGTACAATTTTGTGTTATGTTTTTGGGTATTTATGAAGAATTGCCATGTGGGAGCATGGCTGATGCAGGCTGGGCATTCACAGAATCTTCCAAGGAGAGTTCAGATGAGCCATGGAGAGATAAAATGCTCAAACATGAAGGGATAAAACATCCTCAGGCATGTTTTTCATTAGGGAAAGTTATAAAGCTCCAAAAATCGATTTTGCATAGTATCTCCTCTTTAACAATCAATATTGCAAAAACCTAAAAATATAACTCACTCACTCCATCTGACAGAAATTTTGGATAAAGTAAATGTTGGATAAAAATTATAATATGTATTTTCATTTCGTGCAGTCCTGGTTCAATTCTTGTGTTTCCTGCTAATGATGCACCCACTTCCCAAGCCAATTCAGGCAATTTGTGCACAGACATGAACTGAACAGGTTTGCTGTTTTGTTAGATTTCTAGACTATATAAATGCAAGGAGAATGGCTCTTGTGATGTAGAGGGATGGAGTCAGGTGCTTTGAGTCCTGAAGAAAGTGAAACATATTATAAATAAAATACAAATTATCCCCAGATCAGATATAATTTGAGCACTGACATGAGCAGAACAAGTTTGGTGATTATCTCTTGATTATATAAATGCAAGAAACTTTATGGAGAATGTGAAACGGAGTGAAGGAGTTCGGTGCTTTAATTCCTGAAGAGAGAGACTGAGTGAAAAAAATAAATAAAATAAAAAAATACAAACTTTACACATCACATATGCTTTTTGTTCTAGCTGTGGTTCCATTAAGTTTGCATTTTACTTTTATTTAGTTATTCCTATACAGACTGAATGGCTTCTACACCAGGTTACTCCAACTTTAGGGCTTTTTAAGATTCATCAAAACACTCCATCTTTCACATTTCACTACTGTAATTTAGGAAAACACATTTTGATATTCAATTTCTGAGGCCGGTGTAAAGCATTCTGTAAAATGGCACCACAAAGTAAATGGCGTAATCAAAACACAATATTTGTTGCTTCATACCTCTGCCTTTCCATTTCAGCTTTCCCCTGTCAGGACCTCTGTTGTCGTTTAATGGATTTCTCGTCAGTGTTCACCTGAAATTGCTTGAGTTTTTTTGGAGGCCAACGCCTGAAAGTATTAATTCATTTTTTCAGTTCCAATTGATTTTTTTTTTTCACCTGCCCTCGCCACTTGTCCCTTTGTCGGATTTAATGGGGAGATTGCAATACTCAATAAACTATTAAATCCCTTGTGCTGAGACATTATTGATGCAGGCTAAATAAAGCGAATTCCAATGGAGCTAGGTCATGTTTCGAGTGTCTCTCTTGTTGAGGAGGTGAGCTGCAGTAATGTAGTGCAATCGGCTTCTGCTTATGAGCCAGTACTTATAATCCTCCTCTCAGCGGCCGTCTTGGATCATTATTTTACTAAATGTTTGTATTATGCTGATCTATGCTGACTGTATTCCCTATGTCAAGTGGGACTTCAATGGCAAATACTCGGAGGTGATTGCAAATATTCATCGTGTATATAGAGGGCCGGACCATCCCAGCGGACGGGGCTTATGTCCTCGTCTCTGTGAAGGATGCGCCAACGATTTTTTTCATTTAACATCCTGTTTGACATTGGCTCGGTTCAACTGCAGAGAGTTAAGTGCTCTTACCAGAGTTAATCATGGAGCCCGTGTCCATATACACAGCAGTCCACAAAATATATAGATGTGGTTGTTATTGAATCTATTGAGCCTCCAAGAAAAATGTCTGGGTTATGAGGTGCCCTTTAATATGTGCACTAAAAGGAAGTTGAAGTAAGTTTATTACTACAACACTAGGGGGGTACAAAAATATTGAAATATTGAAATATCGTGATACTTCATAAGGTGATACAGTATCGTTATCTTGGGCTGCTGTATTGATATGACATGAGTACATTTTGGTTTGTCTTTTTTTTTTTTTTTAGCATTTTTTGGGTGGACCACACTACAATTTTGTTGCTTATTTAGTGGAAGGAAACTTGCAATACTGTACAATTGACCTATTCACTGGTTTGATTATTAAAAAGGCATATTCCATATTAAGTTTGCACGTGTAGTGGTTGAATAAAGAAATGTTGTCACTAAAATTAACTGGTTCTTAAAAAAATAGCGCCCTTTTACAGAGTGTAATATGTGATTTATAGCATGTTGTAATTTCAAATCACAGCTAAAAACTTGCCTGTTCAAAAAACCTTGCATTCCCATTAATTCCACCATTGCTCTTTCTTTTCCACTGTCTTTCACTATAGAAAAGCACTATATAAGCTTGATGTAGTGTTATTATTATTAAAAAGGGTATCATGCAGTATCTTAGGCTCACGTGGTCTGAGTATATGCAAACACTGCACAGAATGGCTTCACCCCGTCAGGAAATTGAACCCAAAACTTGATCTGAGAGTTCTAGCCACTCAGCCACCATGCAGTTTTGCAGTATGTTTTCTTGTTGTAAAAAGCTATGAGTGTCCAAAACAGATTAAGGAAAAACTCTGGCTCAGCACTCCCCTCTAAATGCACAATCCTTGAACGGTACAAATGAATAAACTTTTTCACATAGCTTTCTTGTGCTGTTCTACAAAAGCTTTTCTGTATTGAGCATTACACATCCATAACTTGCAATATAATGACAATCCGCAGATGCTGGTCTAGATGAAGTGTTTTGGCCTAGTCCTTTCTCATAAAGCAGGACACGCCTAAGTGCTCCTCTTCTCCAGCCATAATGCTCTGTTTTAACTGACTGTGCCTCTATAAAGTGCATGTACAAAGCTGTAAAACGCGACTTAAACAATTACCTCTCTTTTGTATTCACTGTGTCCCTCAGCTAAACTCCCTGCACGCCTACCAAATGTTGGGCGCGGTTCTTTGCAGTGATGCTGGCAAACCTGGGGACAACCCTGTAGAAATACAAGCCCCATGAGGCAGGAATTACACCACTGTGACTGTCATACTGTGTGACTCAGTCTGCTTAAAAGGATTGTGCTTGGTGGCTACATAAATTAAGATAGCAAGGGTTGAATTCTGGGCATTGGCAGAGGAAAATGTGTGAATTATGAGTATATGGAAAGCATAAGGGGGTAAGTAAAGTTTATTATATAGGTCAAACGTGACATACATGTACATGTTAAAAAGCGGATACTCAATACATTTGTGTGGTTCAAATTTTGCTAACTATAAAAATACTTGATATGAACGTATTGTATTTTTTACAAGTAAATGATATGTGAAATCTATTACTCCCTCCCCTCACCTTGCCTTCAGTCTAATTACAGATAGTAGCTTTATAGGGCCCAGACATGAGTGAATGAAACAAAACACAACTCCATGTTTGTTTTTGACATGTTTTAAAGCTCACTACAGTCAATTTTATAATAATAATATTGGACCTGTTAAGGCCAACTTGCCAGAAGCAGTGAGCAATCAGAATGCAGCTCTGATGAGTCTTTTCTCAGATCTAGAGCCATTATGTTCATTATTGGTTGAGCATGATTCAGAAACTCGCCTGCACCATCTAATTTTGGGACATCAGATCAGTGTTTACCTGCTTTCAACCTGCTTGTGTGCAGGAGGCATTTTCTGTTGACTTTGTAAGATAGCAGTTTGTACAGTTATCCAATATTGGAGTAGCCAATGACCTCTACCCGACTAAATCTGATAGGTCAATGTCTTCACTTCAAATATCAGATTTTCTTAAGCCTACCGAGAGGTTGTGAAGTTTTCTGTTGTAGCCCTTGAACTTTTTGTCCAATGAGAATCGACCCATAAATCCATTTTTTGTTGCCAACAGTCAAGTAGTGAAAAAGATGCCGGAGGCAATCGCAGACAAAACAAAAACTCTGACCCGGTGGGCAGATGGACACGAGCAACTTGACCACAACTGAGCAGCCGATAAAGTCAATAGGGGCCATATAGAATGAAACCTTAAAGTGGAACTAAACTATAAATCAAGTTTGTTTGATTTTCTGTGTACATTGTGTTTTACGAACATTTTTCACTGTTCATGGTAAATTCTTTGCAATTTCACTGAAAAGTAGGTAAAAAAGGAAAAACAAAGTGAAGTGAAATCACTGTACTTCACCAGACTGCAGATGCGGAGTTTGAAGTTCTTATTAGACCAATCACACTGTTCCTTTTCCCTCGAAGGACTGAAGGGGTGAATGAGAATAAAAGAAATTGTTAATAGTAATTTTGTTTCATAAATTATTTTCCATCTTATGCAGTGACATTTTTTTTGATGTGAAATGAACACTTGAACTGTACAACAATCTTTCCTCTTTAGCCCCACTGTGCTTTATTAGACAATAGAGGTAATATGCTCTAATTAATTTTGTATATTGTTTAGTAGTTTCTCAATAAGAGAAACCTAAAATTTGACTTGGCATAGCCGTATCTAATTCCTACGGTCAATAAATACACTGTCTGTTTAAATATTTTCTAACATGTTTGCTTAAATTCTCAGCTTGCTTTCTCCCTCTTCTCTCAGAAAAAGGACAAAGCTGCTTTGATAGAAGATGTGGCCTTGTGTTATTCTGGGCTCAGACTTTAGGAGGCTGCCCAAACCATGTTTTTTTAATGAGGTGCCTTTAGAGCAAGCGTGGTCATAATTGTAAAGAGCATTTTCCTGGAAAGATGTTGTGCTTTGCTGCCACTGCTGCAAACACAAGATGATAAAGACTGTGTGTGTAGTCGCCAAGAAAACATAAATAAATCAGACATAACATTAAAAAATAACATAATTTTGAATACCGACTGAAGAAGTAACAGCATCTTTCTTGAGCATAGAACTTTAGTGGATGGGTTATAGTCTGCATCTGTTGTGTTCAAAGCAGAAAAAAATGGTTTGAGTGAGTTTGACCCGTATAAAGAAGTGGACTTGCTTAGTTACGTTATCCACAGGGTTCAGCTCCAGTCAAATGAAACTCATCGAGGCTCGAAGCAAATTGTAGCATTTATCTTTAAACCGCTAATTAAATAATAGACAATAAAGTGGCAAATGGTAGCAGTAACTGTAATAATGCAGTAGTAAAGTAGTTACAATGTAGTAATTACCATAGTGCAGGAGTAATGGACTAGTATCAGAAGTTCTGGATACGCTTTAGGAGGCTGTAGACAGTGTCTGACCAGTAGTAACATAGCAGCCAATGAGCCAATCTGCTGAAGGAAAAACTATTTAGAATCTTGATTTTCCCGACAAAATAGCAAAAATAAAAACCCTAGCATGTAGAGTGGGGTAAGTTGAAAATGTTCAGGCCAAGATGATGTGCCTGACAGCAGCAATTACAGAGAGAGGGGTGACAGGTTTTCTATATAACGTGAATTGGAGCCAGAGTCAGTGGAGATGGAAATGCAGCCATGCTCATTTCCTGTTTTGAACCTGCCAGCTAGCATGTTAGCTATGTCCATGAACATAGACGATGGTTTGACCTGAACATATCAGTCTCCCCAAACATACTCTAGTGGATGAGACACTCTATAGGGCACTGAGGTGTTGTATAAAACACAGAAATAAATGAGTTTTTTTCCTATATTAACTGATTATGTAATAGTAGTGATAGTAATAGTAGTAATATGTTTTCAGGTCCTATTATTGCCTTATTATATGTCTCTTCATATTTTTCTGAACCTTTTAAATTGGAGTCATTGTACACACAAAAAATTCTCCAAGATAAATTGAACTTTGCTCCAAACTGTATGCTTTTACAGAAAGAGGATTGGTTAGACCTGATCATTGATAATTAGAAATAACTGAACCCTGACTTTATTAGTTACACAACCCTAACTTCTGGTAAATCGTCACATTTTTATATAATGCTTTTCCACCTTTTAAAGCCCTCAAAGTCTTTACGACAAGGAACAACACAACAACATCCATCTGTGAGAGTTGGAATCACACATTGACCGCTCAACCAATGATGTTTTATGTGGAGAGAAGGATTCGAACCGGCACCCTTTGGATCAGTGGACAAATGCTCTACTGAGGGACAAACTGAGCTATCTAATAACAATGTCCCCAGCAATAATTATAATACTCACAATCACAAATGTCCACAAACTATTGGCAGACGTTAACAGTGTTATGTAATTTAATACCAAAAATACACAGGCAAACCTTTACTTAAGATTAAAGTTCCTTAATTTTACAAAACCGGCAATAGCGCCTGTTTAAAATGCAAATGTACTGTATTTTCTATTAACATAATGATCATATTTGTGTTTCAAAGTTTCATGCAGGCCCTAACAGTGGAGGTACATCTCCCAAGCGCAGTTATGCTGAGCTGAATGTTTACGAGCAGCATTACCTCTGTCTTGTTTGCAAAATTTATAAAAGCTCACAATTTGCTGTGCTTGTAAAAAGCCATTTTCTCCGCAGATGAGATTTTGTTTGGGAGCCTGGTCGCTGAAATTGATTTCCCTGCTGTCTGTGTGTTCACTGGTTCACTTTGTCGACTGATCTGTCACCTCAGCGGAGTGAAAGAACATGCTCACACTATACCACTACAGAGGGATTACAACACAAGAGGAGACTGGAGTCATTATAGTTGTTACAGGAACTTATATCTAGTTATTTGAGGACGTCCATTATATAAGTGGATCCTGTCCTGCTTTCAATTATAGATCGCATTGCTGTTATATAGGATATAGTATACTAAATAACACAATGCATTTGCCCATTACTGCCATACGCTGTAAGATAAAAGGCTTTTCTAGTTATCAGATTTCATCCTGATTTCTTCTCAAAAGTGCTTCATATCTGTCCATTTTAATCTATTTACTCAAATCTTCGCCTCAGATCTGTTACATAACTTTGACTGCGCAGGGCCCTTGCAGAAAGCGGAAAACTCAGAACAGAACTCTACGTCTTACAGTTCTTACAGCGATAAAACCCATCTGCACTAATAATTCAAGTGTTACTGTTGATCCCATGACAGGTACAGGCTTCTGAAACCAAAACTTTGCAGCAAAAGACACAACTCAAAAGATACATTGGAGTTCATTGACTGCGTACAATACGGACTATTGACTTGGTAAAAATAAAATACTCAACACTTTTATTTATAGAGCTTGTTTTAGGCATAAGTGCGATGCAAGGTTTGGTAAGGTTAAGGTTAATACTCCATTATCCCTGGAAGGACATTTGTTCTGTGCATTTGACCCAGGTATGTTTTTAATCTACTCAAATGTGTGAATGAAACAAAACACCACTCCAGGTATGTTTTTGATGGGGTATTTATGTCTTAAAGCTCATGAGAGTCAATATTTGGTGTACAGGACCTTAAATGCAACTGAGGAAACTTCAAATCAGTAGGCACAACAGTCCAGTGCCCAGGGACAGAGCTCCAGGTCTTGGCTTGGTTAGGACTACTCTAGCTGAAGGACTGTCTGTTCCACCTGTAGGAAATCCACCCAGTCTCCTGGAACTTTTATATAGCGAATTGAAGGATCTTCTATAATATCATGTAGACTGAAAGTTCATTTATACTCTGTTTTCGTATGTAACCATATCTGTGTGTACTGTATTAAGCGACACTGCATTTACACTGGCGTCTGGGTGCTCCCTTAAAGATAGGGTGAGGAGCTCAGTCACATGGGAGGAGCTCGGAGTAGAGCCGCTGCTCCTTCACATCAAGAGGAGTCAGCTGAGGTGGCTCAGGCATCTGGCCTGGATGCCTCCTGTTCGCTTCCCTAGGGAGGTGTTCCGGGCATGTCCCACCGGGAAGAGGCCCCGGGGAAGACCCAGGACATGCTGGAGGGACTACGTCTGGGGTGAAGGAAGTCTGGGAGTCCCTGCTTGGTCTGCTGCCCCCCCGACCCGGCCCCGGATAAGAGAAAGAAAATGGATGGATGGATGGATGGATGCATTTACACTTTCAAACGGTTCTAATGTGAAGGCTGCATTTTCTTAAACAACCACCAGAGGGCACAAAAGTCAGTTTGAGAATTGCCCAAAACTAACTAAATGGATCAACAAACAAATTTGAAATCATATCTGTTGAAAAAGAGTCAAGAAAAATTAATTGAGGGGAACATTCATTTGTTTTGCAGCTGGTTCTAGTCTCTTTTTTTAAAAGCTACCCCTGCAGATCTCGGATATGACGTCACGTCGGAATTATAATCAAACGCAGCATAAACTTCCAGTGTTGAGCAGTATTTACTACTGCCCCAGTGGTCAGCTCAGGTATTGTTCCGTTTGTTAAAATTCAACATGTTTTGGGGAGACAGACCAGATTATGGACAGAACAACACACAAGTCTCAATGTGTATCCGTATGTGTCTAAAATGTAGAGCATACACGAACCCTTAAAGGTGCATTTTGTAATATTTTTCTTTGGGTATCCTTCACCTGCTTGTTTTTACGGATATGTCACTGCTCTGCTTGGAATGTTCCACAGGTGGTTTTATTGCTCTAAGATACCTAGAAAAACTGGCACTCTGACTGTGAGTAGGATTGTCACTCCACAGATCTGACCTGTAACTTGGTATGGTTTGGTCTGGTGAAGATAGAGATTTAATACCATACTGAGACATTCAAGACAAAGGACTAACATCTTCAGAGAGAAAAGGTACATAGTGCACCTTTAAAGTCTTCTAACCCATAAAGGTCTCAAAGTCTGTCAAGTGCATATTGGCATATGCATATAGGCCCAAACAAGTACACATCAGTGTTATTTTACATATATTAGTGCATAGATAGGATTGCCTTTTCCTATTAGTTCCATTCATTACCCAGTGGAGGGACGCCTAATGTATCTTGTCCCCTGCTGCCGTCATAAGCCCAGATTGGTTCTGGGTGGTCGGTAGACTGCAGCTCGCCGTGCTGCTTTAACATATTGAGGCTCTCCACAACTTCACTCGGGGGTCATTTCATCAGAGAAGGGCCCTCTGATTAACTTTCTCTTAGCCTCATTGCTCTGAGTGCCGCTAGATAGTTTTCAGAAGGGCTCTACTGCCCCATGATTTCCTACATTAACATTACTCTGCCTGATGAGACATTCACAGAAAAAGTTCCCAACGAAACAAATTACATATAAACAGTCAACTTCAGTGGTTTTCAAAAGGCCCAAAGCGGAGTCCTAAAAAAGATCTCAGCTGTGTCATTTCTGCAAAGTGAAATAGTCAAAAGGAGCAGTTTAAAGGTTCTACAGTCATTGTCCAAACAAAATGTAAAGAGAGTAAGAATGGGGAGAGACATAAACCCCACTATATGATGATGAGACACACACACTATTGAGTCTACAAAAACAAGTCTAGTGTATCATAAAATAAATGCATAATTCTGTTCACATTTTTGTATCTATTGTATATTTTAAATCATATTTCAAACAACAAATATTTCACAACAAATTAGCAATGAACTTAAATATTTAAGAGATAATGTATGAATAGAATATGCATTTACAGAAAGTACATATTTATCCATCTAATGTATTGAATAAAATGATGAATCCGGCAGTCATAGTCTCAGTCTAAACTTGTAGAAAACACTGATGAGAGATTTACCCCCGCAGACACAGACTTTAACATATAGAAATATATTTTATCTGTATAAAAACAATTTTGCAGTCACTAACACTAATGCACCTACTTGTTTACTGTTTCTGTCTATTAGTGTAGTTCAGTAGAAGTATGAACAGTCATATTAGCATAATTGGTCCATCCAGGCATAAAGTATAATAATTTATTTTACCATTATTTTAGACCATGGGGCCACCACCACAGTCTCCTCTCTTATTGGGAAATGTGCATTCAGACTTATCTCCTCTGACCATCCATGTGTGGCCAAGTCCACTCTGGTGTTCTCTCCCTTCCCTCAGACTTCCACTTTACTTTGTGTGCAGAAGTGCCCAACTCGGGGACAGGCCTGTGACAGTATGGATCTCCTTGTAACAACATAATATACATGCAGCGACACGTGGGCCCCTGGGCAGTGGGTTTTGCAGGGTGGGTTACCTTTCTGCGGGGTATCACAGACTCTTGACAGCAAACGGTGTCAGCTTTAATTGGAACAAGCACAATGTAATGGAGCGTGTCAGATGGCTTCCACTGTGCCTCAAAGGAACCAGGACTTTCCAGTTGGTGGGAGCGAGAGGGAAGCACTGATTCAGACGTGAGATGTTGTCAAACAGGAATGGGCAAAAAAGAAGAATGTTATGCTGAAATTCCAATATTGTTTGAATAATGAAGTTGTATTAGTGCTTTTAATATGGGTTCAGTTTCTTGTACAAGCTCTGAGTGAATAGAACATGAAGAACAATTAGCTGTGCTATGGAGCTAGTGTTCCTCATGGGAGAGAATTAAACACCGCGCCTTCTCAAACTGCTAATGTGAAATTGTTCTGCCCTTATTGAGTTACAAGATTTTGGAAGTATCAAAATTAAAACATGCCATTAGCCATCTGCAGAATAGACAGCAGTTAAAAGTAGCCCACGCAACTTTTCTGCTACAGGGTCCAGTCTACCTACATGTCTCTGTAGAGTTTTTTTTTTGTTTAACGCATAGTATTAAACTTACCTAACACCATGCAGATGCCGCTAGGCCAAGTCAGGTCTAAGGAGAGGCAACTCTGATCACAGAAAGAATGTTTTCCAAGTATTTTTGAGAAGAAAAATAAATCCTTTTTCTATTATAACGAGGCAACATTGCATTATTCTGCTATGATCTGCACACTTCAACAAAACAGCAAGCAACCCCATTAGTAAAGCAACCCCGTTTGGGTAATTTATACAGCTAAACTTACATACGTACATATGAAGTTTCCAGGGAAAATACAAAATTCATGTTGTTTTCCATAAACATGCAGGATTGAGGTACTTGGTTTGTGGCTCCAGAGGTCTTAGCCTGGCTGCCGTTCATCTTTCTCATGCTCAAGATGCAGATGGTGCTCGTGATATTGCTCCATGAATTTCTTCCTGTACTGTCTCAATTCCCAGTCAGTGGAGCAGGTTTAGAGTCAATAAACTCAGTAGAATCAGTAGAAAAAAAACCAAAACACAACAACAATAGCAAAGGTAAGATTCAGATCCACATTTGGTCTTTGAACTTGGATTAGAACTGGTATTTGCTTCTCCTTCTGTCCTTAGTTTAACTCATCTCAAAATTACTTGCAAGTGGAAGATTTGTCAGCATGGTTTTGTCCTTTATATGTAGGGCAAATCTTGTTCATGAAACCAATGTAAATGTGCGTGTGAGCTTTAGTTTCTCTGCAGCAATCTTTGGATATTTTTAGATGCGTTATGAATTAATAAATCGAATAGTCTGTGCTAATCAACCTTTGCAGACTTGTTGCTTGCGTGATGTGGCATAAAGTGTGTTATTTTTTTTTAAACTAGCCTATTTTTCTCCTTACAAAATGCTTGTCCAAGGTCATGTGGTCTACATTTACCGATTTGCGTGTAGCTTCATGCGTGCAAGCTTAATATTCCCCTCAGTTGCTACATGCATAAATGATCTTAAGTAATGTGAGCTTGACTTATAAGGTTAGAAATAATAGATCAAAGCTGGGGCCTCCATTGATTTGCTAGTGCGTGTGAGCTCGGACCGTAATGACTGACGAGATGGGTGCCGTTCAGTTGCGTCAGAGAGGTAGTGATGAAAACAGCTGGCAAATGTAGCAAAAAGTACTTGATGAAGACATGAGGGCGCAGATGGATTGTTGGCCTATCGACTGGGGCGTGCTGCATGTATGTTTATGGCGTAATGTTGCGTACCATAGTGACTCTGCACATTCTAGCAACCACAGTCCAGTTCTAGCAACAAAAAACAAAAAAACTGATCTTTTTTGTTTTTTTAGTTTTCTGAAAACTCAAGAAAAAGATACAAAATTGATTCAAATAACACATTTTCAGAGGCCCATGATCAATACAAGCAATCACGGTCCCTTTTTAGAGCTTGATTAAAAAGAAAAAAAGGGAGTATGACTAACTAACTTTTGTGTGAGCGGGACTTGCTTACTGGCACAAATAAAAATTCAGTTCTTTTAGACAGATTGTGTTATTAGAAAGCCCAGATTAAAGCTTCATACAGAACAGTGCCTCTAGTTAGCTTCACCCCCCATGGAATGCTGATAACATTAACTAAAAGGTTTCAATACACGGCACTCTCCTTTATACATAATTCATCTTATAACTAAGGTTCTATTTGCTATTACGGTTGTAAACGGTGCACAGCCTGTTCTAAAACTTCTTTAAATCCCAGAAAAGTAACGGATATGAGTGTTTTGACCTTCATTTGGCCACTAGATGTCACTCTCCAGTTTTTCAGATGTTGAATGATGTAACCCCTTTCTCATCACCAGAGCGGAGCCAACATTACAGTAAGAACAGTGTCTCATGGAGGATACAGGAATGCTTTAGATTTAGCTAAAAATACACACTGCTTCTGGTAAACTGCATAGACATAGAGTTTAAGAGATGGTAATCTACTTAAAGTGATAATAGTATGGGATATTTTTGTAAATATATGTTATGTTTCTATCATAAAACCAGCCCAAACAGTATCAGTCCGAGTGAATTGAATTGTTTGGCTGTAAAAGCAGAGGTACATTAGAGCCCAGTGACCCATCTCCAGATCCTACGATTACTTAATTCATGCAATTCAACTTTGTTCTTACACTACACATGCAGTACAACAAAATGCAGTTTAGTATCTAACCAGAAGTGCAATGAAGTCACACATTTTAATGTCCATTTTAACATTGTCCAGAAAATTGGACAAAAAGGATTAAAATACTGACCAACTAATACTGATACAAACTAATACAATCAATCACTTCAGAACAAGAACAAATTCAAGCTACGGGGTGAGCAGATTTTTGTGTAAAACAGGATTTTGTTTGTGGAGAAAATTGTATTACAGGTACTTCAAAAATTGCAGCCTTTGTGATTTGCTAATTGCGTCCATTCAGACTGATTTGATTGTGATTCATTTCCAAAGTTATTGTTTGTTCATTCATTCAGGATTGACAGATTAGCATTTAGCATCAGTCAGTTCCAGGACTTCCCCCTCGTCAGGCAGACTGGACAAATGAAGTATTCCTCCTGCACCCAGAGAAGGTCTTCCACTCTGAGGGGGACTCTCCAGGAGGTATGAGCACCGTTTATGAACATTTTGGCAAGATTGGATGTTGAGGTGCAGACAAAGTGGTGAGGGTGGGAGGTTTTATTTTTTTAAATTTTTGTTCTTGTTTTTTTATGTCAAAAGTGTATTGTGTAACTTTTGTGGCAAAGGGCATGAGATTTTATTGCTTTGTCTGGAATGCAGAGCAATGACATATCCATAGATGCGTCAATGACCTGACGTCTGTCCAACTGCAATTTTTTCAGTTAAAAAGGTTCAAATTTGTACAATGTCATGAGGTGCCACTGTCTCCACCCTTTACTGCTGATTTTTAAACTTCTTCAAAATGACTCTAAATCTAATCAAATGTATTTTCTTTCTTTTTGGCATATTTTCTGAAGTGTTTTGTAATCCCACATGAAATTTCAGCTTTCTTGAAAAGATATTTCCCCTATAATATTCAAACAAATATTGTCTGAACACCCACTTTTTTCAAATATGTTTTCATGCTTTAAATATCAATATCATGTATCATGCTCAGAACTTAGATTAACGTCCCAACCATGTTTTAGAAAATAAAACAAATTTAAGGTTATTCTCATCAGTCACACCACATGACATTTTTTAATGTTGTAACCAATTCATATACACTAAAAATGCTTAATGTAAATGTCAAACATAGACTTATGCAGACCTGACAGTGTAAATATCTGAAAAAGTTCAATAGAAACTAATATTTTAAAATTTACCTGTTAAAAATTCTTCATTGACCCAGAAACAAGCAGGTGACGGACCCCAACCAGAAAGTCACACAGTTCACCTTTTAAAGTCATTAAAAAAACCAAAACAGTTTGAGGACTTTCCCTCTTGTGATCCTTCACATTCGTCATGTGTTCCTGGGGCTCCCTTGGCTGTAGCAGGTATTTAGCCCTGCTTGCTCCTGTTTGCTGAGCCGGTGAGCGCTCTGCTGCACCCCCCAGGGACCCTCCACTGCAGCCCACAGGCCGTTAGCCGCCCTGGGAAACGGGATGATGTACAATATAACAGATACAGCCGTGTTAAGTCCTGCAGCCAGCCAGCCTGATAAATGGAATTTGTCTGAGTTACCGCTCTGCTCACAGGGCTGTGGCTGTTAACTGCAGGGAGAGTCTGAGGGAAAGGCAGATACAAGGCAAAAAGAGATTTCAGTTTGTGTCCTGCTGAGAGGAAATTTAGCTCCAAAATAAGTTAAATAGAAGGATTTTTATGGTGTTTATCTCTTATAAAAAATATATACTTTTACTGTTGTTAAAAACATCTCTTATATTATGCACTTAAGGCTTATTGAACTACCTTTGGTTTTTATGAATATTTATAACAAAATAATTAAAAACATTCTTAAAAGGCCTTACGTGATTTTCTGATCTATTTTATAATGCTGTTTCCTTGTCAAAAACATCAAGAACATACCTGGATTTGTGTTTTGTTTCGCACATGTTTAACTCAAGTCCTTCATATTTAGGCTGAGTTCTTCTCTCAAGCAGACGCTCTGTTCCACCTTGTGATGTCATGCGGTAATACAGGAAGTGCTCCACTGTGTTTTTAAACTCCATACACCTTTACTAGAATAATTTGGATAATTTCAGCCCTAGAAATGCACATCTCTACTGAAGATAAAGATAAAAGGTTGCTACGTTGCTACCGCTACATGACATCACAAGGTGGATCAGATCATTTTGAACTTTGAAGATATAGACAGGCTATTAAAAAAGGGTCACTCAATGAAACCAAACACAACTCCAGGTATGTTTTTGATGACCTAAAGCTCACAAGAGTTAATTTTGTGCAATATGCTTTAAAGATATATTTTAGTTTAAAGTTTTGTTTTTTTTTCTTTCAAATCCTCCTTCATTCCACCTTCTTTTAAAATCTGAACTCATTTCAAGTCCCCTCCTGTATCTGCTTGGCATATTTATGATATTTAAAAGTACATCTCAAAAATCCATTTAACAGCAATAGAAAGCAATGGGCTACTTTTTACAATACAACTCTTCTTCCACTTCCACTTAACAGCGCATAAACTTCCTATCTTTAACTTTGAGGTTTCTATGGCAACCACACCTCCCGTAAACACCGCTAATTGCATTCGGCGTATGTGTAATAGACATGTTTACTGTGTGGGAAGATGCGTGGATTCTCCTTGGTTCTCGTGCGTCAAACCCCGGCTTTCTGTAGTCGTCCCTGTCACGGAGCCGGGTGTGGTTTTGATGGCTGTCTTCTTCTTCTCTGGCAGTTCCACACTCTTTGTCTGTCGGCACTGTCCTCTCCGTCACATCTCGTGCATAAAACATCAATAAAGACACACAGGAAACTGCTCATTAAGGCACAGCTTGCATGTATTCTGCGCTAAGCTAATTACTGTCGGCGAGTTTAAGCTGTTGTTCTGTCCTCCTGCAGCGCTGCCAGACTCTAGAGACTCTCTGCACGAGGAAAGGGTTATTTTGCTTGGTATTTTAGACGGTGCTCTTAGTTGCAAGCAAAACTGAATATTTAAAGGTCCGGTATTAGGCAAAGTTGATTCATGTGAGCTTTAAGCCATGTTACCTCCTAAAAACATACCCGGAGTCGTGATGTTTGAGTAACCCTTTATTATTAGTCTGTCTACATCTTCAAAGCCTTTTGTTCAGTAGAGATTTGCATTTCCAGGGCTGAATTTATCCAAATGATTCTAGTGAAAAAACACAGTGGAGCACTTCCTGTATTACCACGTGACATCATAAGGTGGAACAGTGTTTTCCATTAGATGAACTCAGCCTAAATGAGCAGGATTTGCACATTTAAACATGTGCAAATGTTTAAATGAACACAACTCCAGGTATAATAGTGTAATATAGGACCTTTTAAAATGAAAATCAAAATGGGATGTTATCATTTTCATTCAAATAAGTTTTAATTTTTTCTGCATCATGTCCTGTGTATGAGGTTCAGTGATGTATAATTTTTTTTACCTGTTGTTTCTTTTGAACTTTTTCAAATATTTACAATGTCAGGTGCATAAATCTATGTTTGACATTTATATTAAGCATTTTTGGTGTTTTTTCTTATGTACATAAATTGGCTACAACCTTAAATGTCTTAAAATAGTTTTCTTTTTTAAAACGTGGTCGGGATGTTAATCTAAGTTCTGAGTCATATGAACATGATACTGATATTTGAAAAAATGAACACGCCGGGACAATGTTTGAATATTATTTTGGAAATATCTATTCAAGAAAGCAGAAATTTCATGTGGGACTACAAAGCACTTGAGAAAATATGCCAAAAAAAGAAAGAAAATAAATTTGATTAGATTTAGAGTAATTTTGAAGAAGTTTAAAAATCATCCGGTTGTACCATATAACATTGTAACACTTTAAGTACAAAAAACATGCATAATAATGAATGATTCTGAAAAAAAATGATTTGGTTCCATGGAGGTCAGGGGTACTACAGGTATGTGGGGAAATATTATGAAATTTTAATATTTTTAACTGAAGAAACTGGACAAACTTCATGTTATTGACCCATGGACTGAATGTTTTGTGTCCGATCAACCTACCAATGGGACTAGAGTTGAAAGTTGGCACACGTGGCACATTTACATACTGTACTAGCACATGCTGATGAATGTGCATAAATAAAATAAATAAAAAATACAGCTTCTACTTGAGTAAACACTGATGTCCTTGGGTAAGACGCATGTATGTTGGAGCATGGTCAGTGGTTCAATGGTGGGAGCCCTTGAGCTGGCAATACAAATAAATAAATGTGACGTCTTTCTTTTTTTTAAATTACTTCTGAAATTCTTCCCATTCCAAATCATGACTTTTATAATAGGAGTCTTTCTTTTTTGTTGTAGAAACTAGTTTAAATCACAAAGGTCAGCGTCCTCTTGGTTGCTCTTTCCTGCTATTGGAACAAGAATCTTCCACATTTCCAAAGCATTGTGTTGTTCATTTTCATTATGGTAAGGTTAGTTTGACATTAGAGGATACATCTTTCTTTTATCGCCAGGGTTTGTGCGTTAAACACGTGTAAATGAAACAAAACGCAACGTAATATGCGGCTTTTAAACATTGTTCCTTTGTTTTCTTGCATTTGTTCTGTTCCCGCTCCTATATTGTGTTGCCAGCCCCATGGATCTCGCCGTTCTCTCCATCTCTCCCTCTCGTTCCTCTCTCCATCCTCCACTCCGTCGCTCCTCCTTCTCCTCACAGACCGAGCTCGTTAGCACCTCTCTGCTCCCTGTTTGCAGCCATTGGGCCATTAGTCTGTTTGGAAGAGGGCAATAAATCGCATCAGGCGGGACACGGGGCTCTTCCACTTCCTCACCATGTCGGCCAATCAGGACAATTTGCTCTGGTTTGCTTAGCTCTGAGCAGAGAGCAGCAGACAAAGAGCTCGCTCGACCATCACTGCGGCTGGACCTGGTTTTCGAGGCTCACTTCTTGATCTGTGGTCAGGCGAGATCTTGAGATAAACCGTGAAAACATTTTTAGCTTTTGAATCGTACGTCAATCATATGGCAGGAGATTACAGAGCCCAAATCAGAACATAACTACTAGAAATTAACAACTTGTGTAATTTCTCTGTGGAGATGTTATGGCTTTAATTGAGGAAAATGGCCTTTTCCTCTCGTTTTCATTAGTTTCTGCTTCTTTCCCATGCAGACGCTCAATGTTTACACCTATACAATGACTTTTATACGCAAACTATAATGGGAGGCTGCCATGGTTTAGACTTGGCGCCTCGTCGTTGGTGCACAGGTCAGCCAGGCCTCTTGGCTCGTTGCACAGTCCAACCCGACTCCATCCAGAGTGTTATCTGGTTATCAAGTCATGACATCATCCCTGTCAGTAGTTCTTTTCCCATTTTTAGTTAGTTTGCCCTTAGATATATTTGAATATCATGCATTTGTCTTGACATTTCTATAAGTCTCACAGCTGTGATCATAGCTCCTGTCTTCTAATGACTTCGGTACAATAATGGTATTTAGAAATGGTCGCGTGGTTATTTATTCTAACATTTTGTCTGGAATGTTTCACAATATTGCATTAAACCTTTCTATCTTCATGGAGACCAAACCAGACCAAGATACAAGTCAGATCTGTGGAGAGTTAACCCTGTTCACAGTCAGAAGACCTGTTTTTAAGCAATACAACCACCTGTAAATTAAGACATGCAAGGTAAATCTGTTTAATACTGTAGAACATTCCAGGCAGAAATGACATGGACCCCCGACCAAAAAGTTACACAATGCACTTATAACACTAAACTGATTTAAACAAATAATAAAAAAAAATGCAGAAGACATAAGACATCGCTGCACATTGAGACACCCTAACATTAATAGGCTCTTTAAGGGTTACTCTCTATATAGGTTTTTGCATTGAAATTAATCCAAGATGCATTAAAATTAATAAATAAACATAAGGCAGAGACAGAGCTGCGGGTGGATCCCTGACAACATGCTAAAAACTACACAAATAAAATTAATACTTTAGCAGAATATATTTCTGTGTTTGGACAGAGAGATGTTTGCGTCTCAGTGCTAACGCTAATGCTAATTTTGAGGCATAATAAATCTTTTTGGCTCAAACTGAAGTATTTCGCATATAAAAATAATTGGGTAGTCTTTATTTTAATTAATTAGAATTTTAATAGATTGTTTATTTTATGTTTTACGATTTTTAGTAATTTTAATGACTGTTTGCTTTGAGACACCGTGAGCTGCTGTGCACAGAAGCTGTTGCAAAAGCCCTTGCAGACTTCACATTTAATATCCAAGTTGATCAAATGAGACCAACACAATATTAATATTTTAAAAATGGCACCAAAACACTCTTTGGTCTATGTTCTATGTTGACCCTTCATAGTAGTAGTGATCATACTCAATACCAGGGATGTAACAATATCAAAATCTCTCGATATATTTTCACAATATGCAGCTCGCGGTTTGATATTTATTGCGATATTTTGTGGAGGCTTACACAATTGTGAATATGCTACTTTTTCCTTGGAAAAAAGCCTTGGAAAACGTTGGTACCATTATAATATTAAGAATTAAGATTAAAAAATGTCTTCATGTAGTCTGCAGTGACAACACCAAAGGATCATGGTCTATGTAGTTCTCTCTGTTTTCTATTCCTGCACTGTGGCAAGTCAAGGCAAGTTTATTTGTGTAGCACAGTTCATACACAAACTAATTCAAAGTGCTTTACACAATAAGAAAGACATAAAAATCACCATAACTATTCATTTAAGTAAATAGACTTGTAATTCGATATATTGTGATGGCCCACGATATTATGATGAGACTTTTACGATACGATATCATGATATTTAGATTATTGTACATCACACAAAGGTCCTGTTCCCTTCTGTTCACACACTTCCTGTAAGATAATTCAGAAGAAATACACTTTTACATTACTCTATTTAGGTCTGCCACTATTTTAGGTTCTGCAGCTTTAATGATCCCTGTGGGTGAAACTCTGTTGCAACAAGAAAGAAGGAGAGAGTCACACAAGATGAGAAGAGAAACTAAATGTTATGAACGCAGCACTTTTGACATTTCCAATCGTCAGATGTATTAAGTCAAGGATATGTAAATGTAAATGTGAAAGTGGGTTAGGATTCTCCTGTGAATGAAAACATGAGAGCAGCGGCATTTTATTTAAGCAATTATTATACATGATCTGTGGTTTGCAGTTACAACAGTCAAGAATGATCTGAGTAAAGTTTTGTCATGTGTTTAACATAAAGGAGAAAATTACAAATGTGGCAGTAATGAGCAGTTGGTTCATTCTCCTGCTTATTCGCATCAGGCTGGATGTGGTTGAAGTCTATTCATGCTGAAGTGCAAACTCTTCCTCTGCAACACCACTGACTTATTTTTCTTGCATTCGTTTTTATACCTAAAAATAATTTTGAAAAAGAAGCATTTTTGTGAACACACTTTCCTCTCCACAGATGGGACTTGATACTTTACCTGGTAGCTTCCCCCCAGCTTCATGGAGATGGATAGATTGAATGCCACAGTCCGGGACATTCCAAGCAAAACAACATCTCCATGGACAAGCAGGTTGTGAACCCTCCACCAGAAATTGCTCAGAATACACACCGTATTTGTCCAATGTTTGTAAAATTAGCTTTATGATCAAAACACTAATTCTGCTGAAATTCATCTATTATCATGCCCTGAAGTCGATCAAGAATAAATTGAATGTCCTCAATTTTAGGTTACGCACTGAGAAAAAATCAAGACAAAAAACAAAGCTAAGTGAGCCATTGATATGTGCGGCCGTATTCCTCCACTCTCCTCACTTATTTAATATCAGTGGGTTTTTTGTGCCAACCTTTCCAACCTCATGTGTCAGAACTTCATCATAATGAAGGAACAATGATCCGGGTGTAACACTGTCAAACAGGATGGGAGACATGCTTTGAATAGCAGCCAGCCAGTTCTCCGCATTAGGACAAACATGCATGTAGTTGGCTCCTCTGATCTCTCTGGTGTTAAGGGCCAGCCTGACCTTTACGGGTGGCTCTGAAACACTGATTTGAATGTAGCGCTGCTGTTTTACCAGAGGCCTTCATTTCCATGCAGACCGCGCTCAGCCATGTAGAGTGATGGCATAATTATGACTGTGGTGCTACAGATTTCAGGTTGATGATTAATGGGATGTGTTTACTGTATATTTATATTCAATGTCTATGTTGTGCACGTATTGAGCTGTTCTGGGGACTGGCTTCATGAGAAATGGATTTGTCATTTTGACCAGGCAGCCACAGGGAACTGGTTACTTTAAAAATAACTACATCTTAATTAGTCTTAATAAAGCATGAAAAAAGACTTCATTTATAGTGAACAAATACTTTAACAATGCATCTGGGTTAGTAATTACTTGATAATGTAACCATAACTCAAAGTCATCACTAAGCCTTAATTCTTCTTAAGAAACTTTTATTTATGGTTTAGTAAAAGTGTAGTTATTATAAAAATGTTCCAGAGAAAAGTTTCACATTACAACAAAACGACCCATAGTGTAAAGTTCCAGTTTTAAAAACTGATTGACTTCCCTGTTCCCATTGTATTCTCACATAACACCACTAGATGGTGTCTATGTTTCTGCTGTCTGACAGCTATGCTTTCTACACAAACGTTTGACCTCTGATCCCTGGAGCATGCTGTATACTGGTTTATAGTTAATATCCAATTACTGGAACAAAGTTCAACATCTCAGCAAAAACAAATTCTTTTTTCAAAATAGTACAGTGTGATATTTAAACACAAATGTGTGATTCTAGTCAGTTGAGAAAACTTTGAACCATATATAAATCTACTGACCTCATGTGTAACAAATAAGTTGTATTGCCTAGTTCTTCATGTAGAACATGTCAATTATGCAACGTGATCACAGCCTGTGAATAAATGAGCTCTGTTTATCTAAACAAAGACACATCTCCCATAGCATTATCTTTACACTCATGTATAACTGACAATCTGGACTAAATGTGCAGTTGTTTATCTATATATCCATGCTGGTGTCATCTTGCCCGAGTATAGATATATTGTATAAGCAGCTCTTGAGGTCAAAATGTCCGCTGCATACTGTCTAGTTACAAAGCGCTTTATTGTCTGATCAGAAAGTGCGCTGTAGCATTCAAGTTGTTGTTAGCTTTACTAACATGGCAAAACTTTGCTCTGGTCCAAGAGTTGTGAAAATTGCTCATAAGCTAATTGTGGTGAAGTAAATAAGTTAAGACTAACTTTGAACCACTGCAAACGGTCTAAATAAAACTGTTTTTCAGACATGACGTAAATCGGAACAATGCAACAAAAGCAAAATAAGAAATGAGAATTAACTTTCATAAAAAGCGATAATACTGACCTTCAAAGTTTCAAAATATATTACATCTCTCCAGTGGCTTTGTGAGCACCTCTTTACAACTCAACACCACTTTTCATTCGTACAATATTCCATTTCACCACACAACGGGGGCAAACTGAGCTGGATCCAACGCCAGACGGCAGATGCAGAGGTCTTGAATTTTTTGCTTCCTGTGCCTCGTAAAAGGTTATGTGCTTCCCAGTCGGCCATTGTTAAAAAAAAAACCCAGAGCTTTTTGTGTAAAGCCATCATACTGTTTACAAGTAGGTGTATGTACAAAGAATTGAGAGGGGCGAGCGGAAATGCCAGAGAAATGTCAAATGCCTGCTGGCTCTGCTTGTTGTATTTGGCGAGCTGAAATGTTCTCTCCGGGGAGCGGGGTCCTGCCAGGGTCAAAGCCGAGCTCCAAGGTCAGTTTCCGTGGCGGCTCCGACAGTAGTGCAGTTCAAACATGTGAATGATGCAGGTGAAGAGATGCATTATTAAAGCAGGTTAACATATGGCCCCATGCATTATTCACACACAAACACACAATGAAATGTAATGTTCTCATACGGGTAAAGAATACTGACTCATGCCCTATGGAACTTTTCCTGTCACAATCTGCATGTCTTGATTATGTTCCAGGAATGCTCCACAATAATGCTAAAACTTATCCATGAGTTTAATGCTATACTGGGGAACATTACAACTAAAGCAATAACATTTTCATGAAAGCACAGTGTTAAAATTAACCTATTCTGCAAAAATTAGTTCTATCCTCTCACCATTTACACTCTCAAAGTTGTATTTTGAGTACGCACACTTCTCTATACTTTCTTCATTCTCCAGTTTTATTTTCTTTCTATAATTTGGTACCACCGTGAAAAAAAAGTCTGCTGCTTGTATCTGTAACTGTAAGTGCAGATTCTTTGCCGTGATCACGTTTACGGAGACGTCAGCTCCCATCGGGCACCACCGTTTTCTAACAAGTAATTCAGCAGATTTGTTTCTTTTATTAAGTTGTTTTAGATGAACATTGCGATTTAAAATGCAAATCGTAACATAATGATCCACAAGTGTTAGATTATAACTCTATAGCAGACACACGATTCAGAAAAATGCTGATTTCAACTCATATTAGTCATAAATGCTAATCAGGTTTAACATTATGCCCACATGCAACCTTATGCAATGAATATTCAATTTTGGGGTCAGAAGTTTATTAAATAACACCCTGCACACTGATTGCACCTGTCAACTTTCTTAAATATAAGCCTAATTTGCTGAGAGTGATAGGAAATATTTTTTGCGAGACTCTCCACATTAGTGTTCTGCAAGTACGAAATGGTGCCTAATTTTACTTTCATTTAATAACAGGTACTTTAGACTGCAGTGGCGCTTTGCTTAGATAAAAATGTTTGATGGACATTTGTATTTAGACAAAAATATGCAGAAAAAAAGATTTCTATTTCTTGATGGGCGCTAAAAGAAAACGGCGTGTTACGTGAGGACATCAGACATATGGAAATGACCAAGTAAATACAGCTTTGTGCTCGGTGATGAAATTCATTTTGCGTTGGCTCACACAATGCCACAAATCATAGCTCTCCCCTTTTGCAATGGCGACACCCAGCACCACTGAGAAATTGCCTGTCTCCACTCTTTTGATTTGCTTGTTTGTGTAGCGTTAATTTATGGCTTAATCAATTATCCATTAAAGCCTCTCGCACATAAAGACTGTAGTGATGGTAGTTGCCAGCAGTAGTGTTGTGCTTAATATGCATTAGCACGCCCGTCATCCCCCTCTTCCCCCTTTTTCATTAATGGACCGAGGCATGGCTCCAGCTTTTATTATGTGTCAGGCATCGGTGAAATGTTCTGTCCTCCTGCTTTAGTTTCCCCTGCAAAAGGAAGCTCAAAATATACAGTAATTTGAAGGAGAAATGATTGCGATATATGATTTTCAATTTGTCTTATATTGTTTTATTGTAATGGTGAATATGGCTTCATGTGATTGTAAGATTGCAGCTACTTGCTTAACTTTTTCTCCTGGAGTGCTTTAAAGGTTGTATGGAGCATTTTTTCTTGCTTCAAATTGACATGCAGCAGCCTTGTAATTATGATGACCAAAACAAAAAGAATGAAAATCCATCCATCTCTGAACGTGGTGGGGCCAGATGAACATTAGCCAATAAAAAAATGAGACTTCCTTGTTTTCTACTGGCTGTTGGCCTGTCAATCAAACCCTCTATGCTTCTAGTGTAACTGACTCGCTGGCATTGGCATGTGGTTACGTACGGCTCTTACGCACTCCACAGATGCAGTTTACTAAACCAAGGCAGTGGTTCTTAGCGGCTTTTTCGAGCTGTAGCTTCCTTGCAGTTAGCACAAAGTTTGTTGCAACGACAGACAAGAATCCACTACCAGTTCACCACAAAAGAAAGTCAATTTTTGAGCTTGCTAAAAGGAGAAGGGGACTGAAGCAGATGTGGGTCTAAAGACTGATACGTTGGAGCTAAATTACTTCTGGACAGGTAACTTCTGCTTATCATTGGGAAATGTACTTTATTTCCAAAAGCTTGACAGACACTTTTCAGGACACAAATGCAATATCCTGTATCTGAAAATGTGATTTTCCATGCAAAGAAAAAGTCAGTTGCTAGTAGCAAGGTAGTGGTAGTTACAGATCCTGTGCAGTGATGATGAACTTGTTTTCTAGGATAAACTACTTCATAAAAAATGTAAATGTAAATCTTAAGTAATCTCCAAGATTTTGCACAGCATACATTACTCTCACACAACAACTTTATTATTATATGAATGTTATGCAGTTATAGTAGCAGCTGCACCAACAGCTCAGCAGCTGTAAAGGTTTTTGACATAAGGAGGAGGTGGGAGCTGTTGGGGAGAGCGGTTGTTTCACGCATGCACAGCATTTGAAAAAGGACAAACAGTCACTGCACTCCTCGTTTCTTACAAAATGCGACCTTTAACTGTCCATACTTTCACACATCAGATTTTATTGAATAATGCAAGAAAAAAAGAAACTAAAACAAAAGGGAGAACTAGTTCAGAACTAGTTTGTTTTAAAGTTTGCTGTGGTCGAAAGTACTTCCTCACTTACCTTATGCATTCAGGGCATCCTAAATATTCATACTAATCATAATCATAATTCATACTTATACCATATGTTGAAATGATGTAATTATATACTGTGATTTCTGGGATAAAATGCTTACAACATTAAGTTTACATTATTACTATGCAAAGACCCTCAAGCAAAGCATACCAATTCCAGTGCACTTTGATAATCTCATAAATTGAACACATTTAAATGAAAATGGCTTGAACTTAAAATAACCCTAAGGTGTGAACAGCAAAAAGAAGCTGCTGTTTTGTAATGCACTGGTTAATTTTGCATTGTTTAACAGTTTGAACCGCCTGATGACGAGGAGTGTGTATGTGTGTGTGTATCCCGGAGGTAGATCTGACACTGCTGTATGACATTCTGTCCAAATATATTTTTAAAAACTGCTGAATCTGAACACGGATGAACAGTGCCACCATTGTTTGCCCGGGTCCTGCTCACTTTGCTGGAGGGGATCATATTTCTAGCGTTGAAACATGTTTTACATACAAATCACCCATGTCATAGTAAACTCGCTCACCACGTCTCTTCACACATTATCTGTGAAACACTGGCCCACATTTCCATGCATACAATATTAATAGAATGGGCTATTCACAAAGGATACTCACGCTTGTGGATTTATCATTTATGTGCAAAACGGTAGAGACAAAATATGGGTCCAGTGTGTGAAGCTGTGGTAAGTGTAAACACAGAGGGGAGTGGACCAAGCCTTTCTATTGTGTTAAATTGTGCTTTTGAAAATGTCTATTCTAATATTCATAGGTTTGCAACGTTTTCAGGTTCATTTGCTTTAGTCATTTTTCTTGCTTACATTTTGATCCAGGCTTTCCAATAGGGCTGAACCATTTGGGAAACATCTAAATGCAATTTTAGATTTGCGATGTTGTTGCTGTTAACGTATGTTTTAATCTGATTCTTTTCAAAGAAACACATTTCAGATCTAAGCCGTTTTTATGTGGAATAAGACAGCATATTTTCTTATTTTGGAGAAAATTATGGCACTTTCAAAAACTGAAGCCCTGGCAATTTGCTGATTGTGTAAATTCGAATTTTCCTTTCCAAGAATAAAAGCTTTGAGTTTGGATTGCAAACATCCACACATTTTATCAAATTAAATCCATCAAATTTTGCCATTTTCGAGCTACATCAGAATTGTGTGTCTCATTAGTTTGTCCAATCGCCTGATGACTTTAGAAGTAAAGATCAAATTCTTATTAATTCACCAGTAAAGGTCATGTTGGAGTCAAAACACAAGCAGTTAATTTTAGTGTGGACCCATGATTTTTGGGCTTGTCAATGTGTTTTCACCAAATATTCTAATTCCAGCCATGCAGGTTCAGTAAGGTATAACTAAATGAATGGATATCACTTCTTTCCAGTCCACCGTGTTCCATTGCAGGATAGGATCAACATTTCTGACCATAAAGTGCTTTTTTTATTAAAGCCGCACCAACTGCTGCAGCCACGAGTCAAAAACCTCTTACCCCAATAGTAGAAAATGTTAAACTCATGGAACGCATGACCTATACCTTGCAACCGTAGGAAGAATTGTGGAAAATTTACTGGGAAAAGAGGCTGTACTTTACTTTGAAGAAGAAATAAAATGCACTCAGTCTGTATCTTGGCTATGTTTGGGAACCGTTTTTTGGGTAAACCACTCCACTCCAATCCATTATTGCTATATTCCAAGAAAGCCCTCTGCCTATAAGTGCAGTTGTATGAAAAGGAAAGGGGCAGTGTGTGCATGTGTGTGTTTGTGTGTGTGTGTATCCATCTCTAAAGTCCACCTGTGTACTGACCCTTACACAAAACGCACCACCATCTCTCCACATGATATGGTATTCTTGGCATCTTCCATCTATCACAGGAGGTTAGCTAAAGGAGGCTGCCGATGTCACCAGCTATTACTGTGCGGTGCCTGGTTCAACAGGAGGGGGCCTGTGGAAAATCCTCTTGTTTTCAGCACTTTTCATGGATGATAAGGTCCGGGTGATAAATAGTGGGGGCAGGTCAGTCTGTGCTTTTTAATATTGCTGATGTCTCCCTGGCTGCTGGGGGGGGTGACCCGTGTGACCTCATGTATCAGCTGGTAAAGGATGACATCGGAGGCAGCAGATGTTATTTATTCTTGTACGTTGGTCGGGCTGTCAACGTGAGGTGAATGTGTACAGCAGGCAGGCTTATGAGCTGCAAATCTGACACAAGAGAAACCCCGCAGAAAAGGCCTTATTTAGTTTGAGAGGTTATAGTATGTTATGTTGTAATTTTACACTATGAATACTTGACTCTGCTGATGTAAAGTAGCTTCTGAATCATTGTATTGGATTCTGCAGCCCAAAAATAAATAAATACTGACTCAAATCAATGCTGCAAACTCTATTTAGTTTCCAATATTTTCAATTATTTCACTCAATGAAATTCACATGTTCATAAATACTGCATTCAGTATTAATATTAGGTAATAAGTTTTCTGGTAGTGGGTTTATCATTGGCTTGTCTCTGTGAACTATGTTATTGGTTTAACTGGAATATTCCACAACGAGTTTAATCAATTACTTTTAATTATTATTATTTTATTTTTTTTGGCGTGCCTCTCCAGAAATTTGACCTGTTGGCCATATTTGTAGCTTGGAAAAAAACAAACCAGCTTGTGTCTGTGGAGATGGAGTAGTTTAATGCCATACTTGAAATAAATAAAAATAAAAATTAAAAATAAAAAAAATCTACTGCAATCTGACTTCACCCTAGTTCAAAACTGGTTAAATACCTGGGTGTTTGGCTGGATAAAGAACTTTCATTTAAAATACACATTGACTCAAAAAAGTTAATTGTTATCTAAGTCAATTAGATTGTTCAGCTAAGTGTTTCACCCTTCCGGTAAGGAAAAAAATAGTTGCACAATTAATCTTACCTATAATCGATTATGCTGATTTTATCTATCAAAATACCTTTGATTCTCACCTTCGTCCTTTGTATGTCACCTTCAATAGTTTGTGTAGATTCATCCTGTAATGTCCACATCTCACTCATCACTGTGTTCTGTATGAAACATTGGATTATTTACCTCCTAATGCAAGAATGCGCTTTCATTGCTTACAGTTCATTTTTAAATGCATTTTTCTCTCTTGTCCATCACCTTCAGCAGTACTTTGTTCCATTCTCGTCACCATACTCACTTAGACAATTAGATAATCCTTCTTTTGTGGTACCAAAAACCTCTAGAGTTATTGGACGAAGAGCATTCAGATTTAAAGCACCATCAGACTGGAACAATTTGCCATGTAATTGCTTGTCTGGTTGTATTATTGATGGTTCTCTATAAGTATGTTTAATGTTTATTCGAGTCTCTGTATTTTATTCTGTTGTTTTGGGTTTCTGTTTGTTAGATATGTTGTTTTGTGTATTGCTTGTTGTATCGTCTGGATACCAAGGATCCCCCTCGAAAATGAGGTGACTCACCTCAAGGGGCTTTTCCTTAATAAACTTTAAATAAATATCCTAAGCTAAGCACTCATCCACCAGAAATATTACATAATGCACCTTTATCAATATATAATTCAGTGCCGTACTTATTTCTATAGGCTACGACTAGGAAGTTTTCAAAAGAATCTGAATGTTTTTAGGGGAAGAAGAGCTTAGATGACTACCCCTTTTTTCTCCGTGTACTTCTCAAGTTCATTCTACTATGTAAATATGAATAGCATATGTAACTTTTCTACCCGTATATCAAACTTCCTGACATTAAAACATTTGTAGCTGCACCATCTATGTAAATTCCAGCTGGTGAAGAGAAAATATTTAAAAAGTCAAAACGTTTTTGCAGAAGAAGCAAAGATGTGAAATAGACAAAGCCGAATTATAAACTAAAATGTCACTATCTAGTTAAATGTTTCAAATAATAAAATCTCTCTTCACTTAATGCTTTGGTTTTGATCCATTAAAGTGCATTTGACTTCATTAGGTGGGATAATACCTGTTGTAAATATAAATTATATCAAGAAGCAATTTGTGAAGAAAAGTTGAAAAATTGGCTGAAAATTACAGGAAGTAGAGGATTTTAGAGAGAACTACTCTGTCTAAAAGTTCAATGCAAGAAACACATTTTTTTTCCAATATCTTAATAAATAATGAATAAATATCTCAGTAAAAGTGTTGGAAAAAAAAACAACATTGTGGCTGTTTGTTACAGATGTTTCAATCATGGAAAAAGGATAAAACCTTCAAACACAACAACTCCAAAAAAGTTAAAACTGAATGAGGAAAAAATTGTTAAAAGGCCTTTATTTAAATGACCATAGCCATTTAAATAAAGTAAAAATATTTCCTTATAATTTTAGTTGTCCTATAATAATATCTGTGTACTTTAGATGAGCTTTGGCTATGTAACAGTATTGGTATTCCCAGGATGTCATGATTTCCAACCAGGAAGTAAAATTTTAAACCTAAAAAAGTGCAAAATTGGGGAAAAATTCCAATAAATATAGTGTGTTTATAGTAAAAGAGTAGTCCAACTTATCACAGGCACTTTCATATAGCCCATTTTGCCCTTGCTTGTAGAGAATGTATTTAGAGATTGCACGGTGTAAATACTGAGGGACAAGGCAGCTAAGCCCCAACACCACAGGACAAAATGGCTGTCATTATCCCCTCTGTGACTGCCTACAATACTGTCTACACATTTCACTGCTGGAGTCTCCTTCCACACTGAAATTCTCCACATGAAAGAACCCGGCCATCACCTTGAATGATATCTGGGCTTATCTTCCTCCAGCTTTCCAACATTTTCTTTTATATTAATAATTTTAGATGTATTTAATGCATTAAAATGAAGTTTTGGCCATGTTATTATGTGGCTAGCTTATGAAAACAGACCTGGTGTTGTGTTTTTTTGTGGTTTGAGTAACACTTTATTATTTGTATGTGTTAATCTCCAAAGCTCAAAATGCTGTTCCACCTTGTGATGTCACGAAGAGGTTGCGTTCAAGTCAACAGATACTTTTGTCTTGTAGAAATTGTTAATTCCGGGGCTGAAATCATCCAAATGATTCCAGAGAAGCTATATGGAGTTTAAAAACAGAGTGGAGCATGGTTTGTGCATTTAAACATGTGTGAATGAAACAAAACACAACTGCAGCTACTTATTTTATTTTTTATTTTATTTTATTTTATTTTATTTTATTTTATTTTACACTTATAATATAACATAGATCAGTAATTAGTATATTATGGACCCTTTACAGATGCACTATGTCACATTTTTAGTGAGGAGTTTGTTGCAGGCTTGTCTCCATGGAGATGTTCATGTAGGAATGTTCCACAGTAAAATGAAAATGAATGATTAAAATGAGCCATCCATGCATGTATTAAATTCTTGTGTTTTAATTGCTAAGAAACACCTTTACACACATTCAGAATCTCTTTTTTGCAGATTTGACCTGTAGCTTCGTCATTCGTTTCTCTCCATTGAAACAACTTTGATGTCATGCTGCGTAACAATCCACACAAAGCAACGATATCTCCATGGAGACGAGCAGGTAGCGGACCCAGAAAAATCATAGCGTGCGTTTAAGTCGAAGGAAATGTGGTAATTACAAACACATTGGAGAGATATTATGCAAACAGCTCAGTGCTTCCATGTTGCTTTTCCCCTCCCTTTAATTTGAGCCGGGCCTGTTTTCATTGTGGCTAATGATGATGTAAGAGTAAACAAGAGCAGCTGCAGTGGATGTGATGCGTTTGTGTGCCTGTCAGACAGAGGCAAGGCACCATCCAGTTTAAAGTCATATTAGTAAACCCAAGAAGTAGATGAGTGAATAAACAGCCAGCGAGTAAGTGCACAGTGTGGAGTATGTGTGCGATCCAACATGAGACGGCCGTAATGAGGAGTAATGAGGAGTTTGAGTGACGTCTGAAAGAAACCAGTTGTGCTCATTTTCCAAAATAATTACAGTTTAGTTTTTACGAGTTCTCAAGTCTCTCATGTCGTTTTTAATCACAACTATTCTGCAGGCGAAGTGTTTAGCTAATACTAATAGCAGCGTTGGAAGATTTTTAAACTTTAGTTTCCTGTTCCCAAAAATAACAAAGTGAGTAGTGATTTATTTATGACAATATAAACACAGAAACCTGAGTTTGGTTCTTCATTTAATCCACATCATTTCTTAACTTACAGCAAGAGATTCTGCTAGTCTATTAAAAGTCAAATACTTTATTTAAAAGTTTGTTTTCTTGCTAAACCTAAAGCCTCTGTAGCCAATGATGCTCCGTCCACAGTGACCCCTGGTTTGGGTCATAGATTGTATAAAGTGGACTAAGGGAGTCAAATGAAGCTCAGGAGACTAGTGGTCATAGGAGTGACTTTGGAGCCAGGTCTATATTAGATATACAAATTTATTTAGGGACAAATTAGATTTTAAGACCAAAATGATGAAGCTCACAGCAGCAGTCGCAGAGTGGGGTGACAACTCGAGTCAATGGAGTCAGAACTCGTCGACTAGAGGGTTAGCTATGCCCATTTTTATATACGGTCTTTGGTTTGAGCCCAGGTTAGTCTCGATGTGTAGACTTAATTTATTTTTATTCTGCTGACTTCTGTCCTTGTATGTTCATTCATGTTTCCTCTTTCTAGGTGCTATTTTGATTACATTCTACCATATTTAAATTTCTGTTAATGGCAATAACGCTAATTTTTCATCACTTTTTTTAGCCTAAAAACAAATTATTTTTTAAGGTGCAATAAGCGAAACAAAACGTGTGTCAGATAAATCGAACTTTATTCAGGTCATTTACAATAACTCTGAGTTGTAGCTAACACAAAAATACAAGTTTAACAGTTGGTGATTTGGGCATCAAACATGCCCGGATCCTCTCAACATTGTTCAGTTTTAACACTAAAATACAAAACCTGATCCGAAAAATACGGTACTTGGCCATCCAGAACCACATGCTTTGATAAAACTTTATAAAGTCGAGTGGATCTGGAGCTGTGTACTGTCTCCCTGATTTCAGATGGTGTGATTGACAGGTGGATTAACCAATCAATGAGGAAGGTGCAATAAGCGAAACAAAACGTGTGTCAGATAAATCGAACTTTATTCAGGTCATTTACAATAACTCTCAGTTGTAGCTAACACAAAAATACAAGTTTAACAGTTGGTGATTTGGGCATCAAACATGCCCGGATCCTCTCAACATTGTTCAGTTTTAACACTAAAATACAAAACCTAGTCCGAAAAATACGGTACTTGGCCATCCAGAACCACATGCTTTGATAAAACTTTATAAAGTCGAGTGGATCTGGAGCTGTGTACTGTCTCCCTGATTTCAGATGGTGTGATTGACAGGTGCATTAACCAATCAATGAGACGCATTGTCCTAAAAACAAATTATTTTTGATATCCCAATTTTTTTACAATAATAAAAATAAATAAATAATACTGACCTTTAATTTTTGTCACAAATGTCAGACACAGTCATATTACTTCCTGCAAAGTCTGAACTCCACTACAAACCACAGGCTGTTACTGACAGAGGATTGGTTGTAAAAATGTGTTATTATTAGTTCAAATCTGCTTATTGTTGGTGATTAAAAATGAACGAATCTCTTAATTAAAATCTGATTAATTAATTTGCACCACCCTAGACCTTTCTTGTCCCCTATTTGTGTGAAAATCCCCTTAGTCAGTCAGTTAATAAAAACCAAACACCAAACCAAATGAACCATCGGCCAGTGAATTATCCCTCATCAGAGCATCTCATTCCCAGGTCAAGACTCCCTATTGTCTCCTCAGCTTGTGATTTCTCTTTGGCAACACCCTTTTCAACGTTGCCATGGAAACTGTGCGAGTGTATATCTGAAAAACAAAGATAACAGGATCACATAAGAGAAGGAAGAGAGGTACGTGAGATAAAGACGCAGGTGTAATGTTACGCCCCGAGAAGAGAAAATCAATAAAGACGTTAAGACGCAATTGTGATCTGTAGCTGCTTTTAGACATAATGTACACTTATGTTATAAAAGCAAGAACCGACAATTTAAGAATAGTACTTTAAGTGCAACACATACTGGGAAAATGCAAACATGTTTTCAAAGTTGGGGTCATAAAGTCGTGTAAACTGAAACCATTTTAAACCATAGAGTTAGGTTTATAGTTCAAAATGTTTTACTCTCCTGAAAGTCTGATATTACACAAAATGGATTCTTGAGAGCTTAAAGCCATGTTTATAACGTTCTTTTTTTTTTCTTATTCACACATGTTTGCATAACCCTTTATTATTAGTCTGTCTAATATCCGAAGCTCAAAATGCTCTGTTCCACCTTGGGATGTTATGAAGTGGTAGTTTTCAAGTTAACAGCTCCTTTTACCTTTTGTTCAGTAGAGATTGGCAATTTCAGGGCTGAAATGATCCAGATGATTCTCGTGAAAGTGTATGGAGTGCAGCCCTTCCTGTATTACCACATGACAAAAGTGTTTTCTGTTTGAGAGAAGAATTCTATGCAGGGTTTCTGTTTTAAACATGTGCGAAGAAACAAAAATGTAAGTGTGTTTATGATGTGTAGATGAGAAAATAGTGTAATATAGGCCCTTTTCATAAAGATTGGATAGAAAATCAATTACAGTGTATTATAAAAGTAATTTAACACGCCGTTCCTCCTTTGTAAATCAGTTTAGATTGGACTTCTTTGTAGGAACCCTCAGGGACCCAATATGGAGGTTTGGGGACCATTAATCACTGATTGAAGGTCTGTAACAATGTAAATAACAATGTAAAACAAAAAGAAAAAACACATTAAAACAATAAAACATAATGGCAATAAAAGAAAGTAATTTGCCCATGTAATCAGTGCATATCAGCTGATAACGGAGCAGTTTCTCTTATTGTGAAAAGTTGATACCTGGGTCCTTTCAAATAACAATATCCACCTTTGGATTTGCATATAATGGGAGTCAGTGGGCGAGATTGGATAATTCGTTGATGAATATTGTGATGCCATCCCTCCACTGTAAATCAAGCTGTTTAGATTGGACTCCTTTGTAGGAACACCCAGGGACCCATTATGAACCATTGGGGACCATTAATCACTGATTGAAGTTCTGTGACAATAAAAACAACAGCAACATAAAGCAAATGACACAGACGCAAAAAAATCTACAAATGCGTTACATAGAAAATAACTAAATTGACATAAACCAAACTGCTGCAAATAGAAAATCATTTGCCCATAATCTGTGTCTGACCACATCAATGCCCTTTACTACCACACTGGTCTGAACTGATGAGGCCGTTTACTCTTATTGTGAAAAGTTTCGGTCTTGGTTCCTTTCAGATAAAAGTATCCACATTTGGGTTTGCAATAAATGGCCTGTAATAATAAATTGTACTCTGTGAAAAAATAATTTCACGGTAAAACATACATATTTTCACAGTAATATTTCACAAAATATTCACAGTAAATCGCTGTGAAATTATATTTTCACAGTAATTTACTGTAAATATTATTTTCACAGTAATTCACAGTGAAAATATTTTTTCAGTGATTTACCGTCAATATTTTTTCACAGTAATTTACTGTAAATACTTTTTTACGGTAATTTACTGTGGAAAAAATTCACAGCAAATTACTGTGAAAAAGTATTTACAGTAAATTACTGTGAAAGTATTATATTACAGTAATTTACTGTCAATATTTTATATGTCATTGTCCACACATAAGGAGCATCATATTATAAGGCGCAATAAGCGAAACAAAACGCGTGTCGGATAAATCGAACTTTATTCAGGTCATTTACAATAACTCTCAGTTGTAGCTAACACAAAAATGCAAAACCTAGTCCGAAAAATCCAGAACCACGTGCTTTGATAAAACTTTATAAAGTCGAGTGGATCTGGAGCTGTGTACTGTCTCCCTGATTTCAGACGGTGTGATTGACAGGTGGATTAACCAATCAATGAGGTGCATGGTCCTTTCGCGTCAGAAGCAAACATGGCTGCTTACATGGAGAAAATGAAAATTAAACAAAACAAAACAGGCCGTGGACTGAGAAACGGCATGAATTTTCTCAGAATCAACAAGCACCAAACTATTTATCTCCAATAAAATAAGTGATACATTATCCATACTGAAGTTTGGACAGGGGTTTTTCACGCTCTGCGGTGCGATTCCAGTCCCTTCTGGATTTGAACAGAATGTAGAAGGGACTGGCTGCTCAGGCAAATGAACATCTCATACCTGTAAATCCAAAATTAATGTTTCCAGCCTTAATAAATGTATGGCGGTTCTGTCAAAACTATATAAAATGCAATTATCTGAATAATTCATGTTTCAAGATGTGGCCCTTAGTGAAAAAAGTTTGGACACCCTTGCTGTATATCGTCACTTTTTTTTTGGACCTTTTTGGTACATATTGAAGCATAAAACATCCCTTTTTAAACCATACTTTTGTATTGTAAAAATGTGAAATATCAGAGCTGTTTTTCCGGTGTTGTAATGCTATTTGGATTGAAGTTTTTCACATATTTTTACAGAAGGACACCAACCTAGAGAACTGTCAGGTGAAGCCAAACTATCTTCTATTGTACTCCACACAGCTATGGCATATAAAATGACTTCCTGCTCTACGCTCTTGTGTTGCTATGAAACTAGTTTAAAAATGCACTAAAGTACAATAAGAGAAAGGTGACAGCATCTGCACTGTAAAAATAGCAGCGCCTGAATGTCACAGTACAATACGTGTGTTTTAATTATGGAAGTTGAGTCTCATTGGACTTTAATACATGTCAGTGCCGTATTTGGAGTCACAAGAGTTCACCGGTGTGACTAATTCAAATGTATATATATCCGTAGATACGACGTAAGTGGTGCTTTCAGATGAAGTCCTCAACCTTTCCTAGGGGTGTGATGCTAACTGGAGGCTCTGCTCTGTCAGGCTTTATTAAACTTTAATCTGAGCTTTATTTGAACACAATCTGACCATAAGAACTGATTTAGCTGGATGTACAATGTTTTTTTTTTTCAGTTTTCAATTGGTTTTCAGTGACATTCAGGCACTCTCACCATTTCTGTTGAAAATCAAACACCTAAATAGGACATGAGTTATAATTATTGCAGATTATACATAGATTATAGATATTATTATAGTCTATCTTTTATATTACACTATCAGTAATCTGAAAACTAGTTATGTCATGGATAGATGGATAGACTGTTTTTTTAAGTCACTATTAATCGCTATAAATAAAGTGATGTTTAAATCCATTTGAGTTTTCAGACAATCTTAACTTTTTTGACATTGTTTGCTAATAAGTGCATTGTGTCACCATGGTTACTCCTGAACATTTCATTTCAATTCAATTCAATTTATTTTTGTATAGCTCAAAATCATAACAACAGTTATCTCGGCGGGCTTCATCATTAGAGTTACATGTAGAACACCCCAGCCTGATGCATATGCACTGTGCAGATATAATATTCCATGGTGTGCTTAGCGCATTGTTACACGGATCATCTGCAGATTATAATTTGTTGTGTTCAATTGGATTTTAAGATTTGAATGCTAATGGGTAATATGGCTTAACGATTTTGGGAAAAAAAAAATCTAATTTAGATTTTTCTGATAAGCAATGCGATTGTCATTAGGATTAAGATATTTTTTCTTAGTTTTTCTTTTGTACACATCCAGAAGTTGACAAAAATACTGAAATATGTGCTTATAAACTAATACAGGAATCACATTTCTGAATGCGTTTGTACAGATCTAAATTTCAGAGTTGGTAGTTTTATGCAGAATAACATATTTTGTTTGTGGAGAAAATAAGGTCACTCCAAAATTGCCGTCTTTGCAATTTGTAGATTTCATCCTTTCAAATTGCTGTTCCATTCGGATTAATTTTGGAGCCCTATGGGAAAACAAGAACTCAAAACCGTACAGAAATGAAAGTAATTGATGGTTATAGTAATGCAATACTACTTAGATATAACTTTTAAAAAAATAACACTTTTACTATTGATTATTAAATTAATGTTACATTTACTACTTGAACCAGGAGAATTAAAGATCAACAAATTGTGTGTTTCAGAAGATAACTGAAAAAGAACCCCAGAAGATTTCTAATTGAAGAAGATAAACACACACATACATTAATTTAAAGGACTCATATTATGCTATTATCTGTTATAATGCTTTTTCTTCATTAAAAAAAAATACCTGAAGTTGTGTTTTGATTCATTCACAGGTGTTTCACTGTGTTTTTAAACTCTCCACCCCTTCACTAGACTCATTTAGAATCAATCTGCATTAAATGGTGAAATGGTTTCTACTTTCCATGTCCTGAATTGTCCCTGTACTGTGAAACTATGCATATTTCTACTGAATAATTTAGAGACGCTCAATTCTAATCACATTTAATTTGAACTGGTGCGTGGCTTTTTTGCAGTAACATCCTGATTATTGTTGATTGGTGTTTTTCGACCATCACATTTTAACCACAAAATAACATTACGTACAACGATACTTCCAACATTGCAGCAGATGTGATTGATTTGTGTTAAAAAGTTTTCCCCCGGTCTGTGCCTGGTCTGTCTCTGCTGTTTTTACTGATTCATTTAATTGCGTTTGGGCGCCTCATTAGCCCCTCAATCTAAAGTGAGTTTTAGCTCCGGATGTTGTGCTGTTGAGAAGTTGTTATAGTTGAACATTTTGCACTGAAACGTCACCCTTCACCTTGCACGCCCTCCGCTCTCGGTCGATGCCGCAGTTTCACAGCCTTATAATTGTATGAAACTCCAAGTATAATCTGTTATGACTTCAAGGGTGAGTTTTTAATGCATTGTCTGGGGCTTTATGGACACCTTTACTGCATCAAATAATGTATATGGATGGAAAACAAGTAAAAGTACTTCAAACCTGATTCATGAGCACGTCTTCTGCTGGAAGTAGTTTAAGAAAGGATCGCAGCTTCAAACCCTTTGGTGAATCAGTTTAAGCACTAGTAATAAAAGGGTGTAAGGGCTTTATTAATGTCTGTTTGAGTATTACAACACTTTAAAGGTGCACTACATGGATGCTCCTACCACCTGAGATGTTGCCAGGTTAGAAATATTCATCTGTTCTTCTTACTTTTTCATCTATATCATACATTTGGAGGCAAGAGATTATGTATTATTTATTTCAGAGACGAGACGGAAAAATATCTGTGCTCTAAGAGTTCCGAGTGAGCAAGTTTGAGTAAGTTTGTGGTTTTTTTTGTCAGTACATACACTTTTAGTAAGACTTCCATGTTCAGTTTTATTAATGAGACTCCTAAACCCCTTGACCTGATAATGTCATCTGCTTGCTCATACTAAGAAATTTCTTGGCAAAAAAGATTATCTCCACGGACTTCCTGGTAAGATAAAGGTTAAATAAAAAAATTATAATAATGCTTGTCTCCATGGAGATGTTGCTGCAAGTCCAGTGCATTTTGTGCGATGGCTTTCCTTTCAGTTTGTAATTATTTTGCCGTTCAGGAACATGAACATTATAAACTTCTTTTATTCTTTGTAGTACTTTTTAAATTATTTTTGTAGCTTTTTGGTGTATTTTCATGTTTTTATTTCTGTTTTGCTTGTGTAAATATTGGCTGCAGCAAAGAGAGTGTGTGGTTGTCACAGGAAGTATCAGAACTGGAGCGAGGAGAAAGTGAAGGGAAGAAATGGAGGACGAAGCATTGTTACTGTGAACTGCAGGAGCCCCAAAACAAGACTGGTCCATCACAAAACAGTTCAGCTACAATTTTCAGAAACTATTCAACTCTGTTTTATGCAGCAATTTTGTTCTATTACTTTAATTGCATATGTTCTGATCTTTTTATTCTTTATTATGATAAGTAAACAACAGTAAGAGCAGTGATTGGTGAATGGATAGTGCACATTGAGACCCAAAGCGATTTTTACATAAATAACGAGGAGCTGTTTAATACATTCATACCACAGCTACAAACGACTATTTCTATATTTTCAATGAAGCTAGTTTGATATATTCTGCTCACAGTAGCTGAGCGTTTGTTTAGCCGTTGATAGCATGGTGATGGCAGCAGAGCAGTGATAAATATTAAACAATGAGGAACTGTGTTAAAAGTGCATAACACAGCTTCAGGTTATATAAAGTGCTTCAATCATGGCTGCAAGCTGAAATGTCTCACCTGTACTGTAAATGTGAAAAACCTGTTCCCCGTCTGTAATGTGCGTTCCATTATCCATCCGTCTCCCACTCGGATCTCGGATATGACGTCATGTCCACACTTAATGACTTTTATTATGTTTCACGTGGACACCTGCAAAGTTGTTACTGTTGCTGTTCTTTTGTTAGCAACCCTAGGGATGTTTAGCAACACCAGTAAACACCTGTAAAAAAGAGTACCAGCACTGGCCTCACCACAACACCGACCATCTTACCCGTAGGCAATAATACGGACATGGTAAAGTATTGCAGTATTACAACCATACCCATAGGCAGTAATAAGGACGCTGTAACATACTGCAGTAATACAAATGACAGAAATAGTCTATTTAAACCACTAAAATGGTGAAAACAAAATGAAAACGGTTCATATGTAAAAGTGACACTGGGCTGGGCCTTGCTCGGTCTCCTCTGATGTTGCGTTAGTTTATCCGTTTGATTCGGACTCAGATCAGACATGTCACGTCTATGCTTCAACCGTTTTATTATGTTTCGTGTGTCTGATTTGGCGAAAAACCAGGATGCTACCCGGAAAACTGTTGTTGCTGTAGCATTGACCTGTCGCTCCAAAATAAGTGTGTGCTTCAACTACACAACCTCAAGGAAGAATTCAGTATAAATAGTATAATTCAGTTTATTAGTGAAGTGAAAGTGTTGGCATGGCATGATAGTAGATCATTTTGGCACATTATCTAGCAGGAAATGAGCTACGGGCAACACCGACTATCATAGTGATACATACTCAGTAAGGTATTGCAGTAATATGAGTGACTGAAATTGTCGTATAAACCACCAAAGTGGTCCAAACACAATGAAAACAGGTCATACAAATGACACTGGGCCTCACCCATATTGGATTAATAACAACAATAATTAAAAAAAATATTTGTAATGCACTTTACATTTCAACAAAATCTTAAAGTGGTACAGTGAAAGCATAAAAGATAATAAAAACATAGACAAATTACATTTAAAACATCGTAACACAAGGTAAATAAGGCAAAATCCTAGTAGGGCTTTTGTAAATAGAAATGTCTTTTCTTAAAGGCCTCCACAGTGTGAGGCGCCCTCTGGGACTCTGGGAGAGTGTTCCACAGGCGTGGGGCTGCAGCCTGATTCTATCTCAGAAGCCTTGCTCAGTCTCCTCCAAGCTTTTCCGGGTTCCACCATCTGAAGAAAAGGGGCGCTGGACAATATCAAACGCACCATAAATGTCCAAAATATGATGATGGCAGCAGCAGAGCAGTGATATGTGATGCAGTTCAACTGTTGTCGGACTAGTTGTGCATTAGCCATTGGGATTCTCACTGACTCACTGGTATTAATACACTTTATAGCAGCATTTGCAATGAAAACAAATCCATTTGAAGTAATTATTTGTGCCTCGATTTCTTTTGTCTTTTTCTGCCCTTGAGTGATTTTTGAACATTATCTTTCCACCAACAAACTATCAATTGTGTCAAAACACCAAACAACTTCTTACTAGATATTTCTATTAAAATATTTGGGTGCAGTATACCACACATCGATTCCTTTGCTTTTGTCTGTCCTTTCATTTCTGTCAAAACAAACAAAAAGCATTTGAAATACTGTGTTCTACATTATTATTACATCTTTTGTTATAGGGCACAGAAACCTCAATCTTTATCGAAATGCTCTGACCAAAATAACCTATATTAACTCCTGTCTTGTGCACTGCCAATAGGGTCCAATCCAGCAGTATATAATTTAGCACGTTCAATGCATTTCTGCCTGCCATCTAATCTTTGTAATCTTTGAGAAATCTTCCCCTTGATGAGTTTCTCACATTGGAACAAAGGCGCAGAGTCTCATTTCTCTCACAGTGTGGAGCTGCCTGCGCTGCACAATCACAAAGGGATTTTCAGAGCTACAGACGACCTCTCAGCTGTGAACAAGGGACTGCTGAGATTTCTGTTGAAACTTGTTCTAATAACTCTCACAATTTTAACTTAATGAAGGGTGAACGTTAAGCATTGGGAGGAATGACACAGAGCTATGGTATGGAAACACCTCCAATATTCCAAAGTATGGCATCAAACTTTTCAAGAGGCAACGCCAGTAGCATGTCCATGGTGGTGAACCCTCAACCTGAAAAGTTAGGCAGTGCATATTTAAAAGTATATACAATCATTTTAAATATTTATATCCTGAACATAAACCCAAAACAGACTTTTAATAATTGCAAATTAACACAAAATGAAGTCTCAACTCAACAACAGGCCTATAATGACCGACTGTTGACAATGGACCTGAGCTGATTCGATATGACTCAAGCCCTATTAAAATGCAGTCATTCCACAGCCCCCCGTAACTGTAATGACTTCCTCTGGTCTTTTTAGTCTATGTCATGATGTGTTTTGAATCTGCTGCAGACTGGGGCCTTTTTGCCCATTCCCTGTAATGACTGTAATGTTAGCCTGACCTTAGTGTAAAGAGCCTCTGTAGCCAACAGGCCAAACCGGTCAACTAGAACTAATGTGAAACCTTTAATGAACAAATGGCACTGAATGCTATATTAGTTATGGAAAGATCTGTTTTATCTCAGTTTTACACATGGAAGTGCTGTATCCAAGATTATTCACATTGGGAGTTAACCTAAAGTCTTTTCAGCTCTAATTAAACTTAATTTGTGAAAGACTTGAAGCTGACATTCTTCTGTGAGTTCTGTGCACCTGTGCAGAACTATATTTTTATACTGAGCTGATAATGAGAGCTGCCGCGTCTTCAACCTCAGCCTTATGTTATGTTTCACCTGTGGGCTTGTTCTCGCATCAAACAATAGACTCCATCTAATATGATCACACTGGAAATGGAAGGTTGTGTAACTGTGATGAGTCTGTAAAACTCTTTGTGCGACAGGCTGAGTTGTTGCTCCATGCACCCACAACATAATAAATATGTAATAGGCTAAAGACAAATGTGGGTCCCAGTTCAGTCTGTTCTGAATCATTAAGTCCTGGTGACTACATTAGGATGGATCATTCTCACAAAAATTTTACCCTGAGTTTTTTGTGGATGTGGATCAAGGTTTGTAGTTTGTATGATATTTTTAAGTCACAGCTACCTGCCTGCTGCACAAAACATTTCCATGGAAACATATTACATTTTTTTATTTTATTTTTTTTAAAAACAATTGAAAACCTTAAAAAAATGTTTATT